>WAAG01036866.1:259-15776 GCA_013390105.1 Tichodroma muraria | reverse complement strand
TGTGCCGGGTGCGGGGCGGTCGGTACATCCGGGTGCGGCGGCGGGCGGGGCCCGCCGGGCGCCCTGGTGGAGCAGGCCCGGGGACGGGAACGGGGCCGGTTTGGCACGGTGGATCTGCCTGCCTGCCTGCGGTTCGCACCTGGAGGCGTACCTGTGTGCCCTGCTGTAGCTGTCCGTGCTTTGGCGGAGGGGTTGGACCGGAGGGCCCTTCCGACCCTAACAGTTCTGTGATTCTGTGAGGGTGGGAGTCGCAGAGCCTGAAAGTTAGCGGGACTCGGCCAGAGCCACGTGGTTATGGCCTGAAGCTGTGTCAGGGAAAATTTAGGTTGCATATTAGGTACTAGGAAACGGTTCTTCGCCCAGAGGGTGGTTGGGCACTGGAACGGGCTCCCCAGGGAAGTGGTCCCGAGCCTGACAGTGTCAAGGAGTGTTTGGACAATGCTCTCAGGCACGTGGTGTGATCTTGAGGCTGTGGTCTGCAGGGCTGGGAGTTGATCCTCGCCTTATGATCCTTATGGGCCCTTCCAGCTATGGGTATTGTGTGATTCTGTTCCCCGTGGGCGACTGTTCCTTGCCTTGCCCTCCAACACCCTCCATGAATTCTGGTTTTAGGCTGAGGGGCACAAAACATGAGCACATGGGACTCACCCGGTGCCCAGGAAGGTGTCAGCCTCCAGTCCGCAGGGCTGCCGGTGCAGGCGGGATTTGCTGCTGAAGCCAGCTGAATTTGTTGGAATCATTTGGCTTGGCTGTGCCCTGGTCAGGCTTTGCTACCTGAACCAAATTGCTTCCCATGGAGATCTTAGAATCACAGGGTGGAAGAGACCCTACAAATCATTCCATTGCCCCTGCCCATGAGCAGTGACACTTTTGACTAGACCAGGTTGTTCAAGCCCCATCCAACCTTGCCCTGAACACTTCCAGGAATGGAGCATCCACAACTTCTCTGTGCAGCTTGTGCCAGTGTCTCACTACCCTCACAGTAAATAATTCCTTCCTAGTATCTAATGTACCCTCCTTCAGTTTAAAGTCATTCCCACTTGTACTATCACTCCTTGTGAGTAAGATTTGTCAGAAGTCCCTCTCCAGATCTTGATGTGAGTTGTCATAAAAGATCACTGGGTCATTTAATAGCGATTTTTTGGTATCATAAGCCATGATGTTTGATTTGGTCCCCTAAAATTTGTGTGCAATTGAACTGCTCTCTCTGAAGATACCAATAAAGTTGCATGTGCTTTTCTTTACAGCATGTTCAGCACTTCATAGATTTCATTGCTTCCAAGGACACTGCTGTATGTCATCGTCTAATGCACAAGGATTCAGCTTCTAAAATTAGGTGTTTATTACACATCTTTCTTGCTAAATAAAACTTAATACAAAATACTTTTGATAAATAACTTGATTCCTCTTCTTCCATTACCTTTATAGTTTGACCTATTTAAGAATCTAAAGCTTTATTGTGAGTTATAGGGGTTTTCTGCAAGTTTTGATTTTTAAATACCTTTTTAAAAGGAGTGTATTTCTGTACTGAGGGAACTGGTATGAGAATACAGCCTTCAGTGATCAAACAATGTTTTTTTAAGTTTTTTTGGCAACTCAAGTCTTACAGCCAAAAATGGATCCAAAGCCCATTGCCACTGAACTGGATTGCTGCTGCTTATTTGCTAAACTGTTAAAATGCTCAAGTTCTTCTCATTGCCTTCTAGGATGTCCCTTTTTCCTCCCCCTATCCCATATGCCAGCACATGTCCAGTTTCTTTATTAGAAACTACATAGAGTTTCAATAGCTGGTATTAAAACATTTAATATGATGTGTTAACCAGGCTGGATGATCCTGTCCTCATTTGTTACATTTATTACTTTAATGTCACTTTCTGTAGTCTCTGCAAGTAGTATTAGTCAGGTACTTCAGATCACTGATCAAAAAATAGAGTGGGTTGGGTACTGATATCTGTAAACTATAGTAGCAAAGCAATACTTAATAATTTTCTCATCACTGAATGTTAATTATCACTTTGTTAATTCATTTATCTTGTTCTGTTGCAAATTGCTGTTGGGGATTTTTTCTTAAGTTAAAGCCTTTCAGATACCTAATTAAATTACAGCTAAAAACTTGCCTTAAGCAACCCCATTTAATCATATCAAAGAATGAATACAGGTTTTTGGAATGCAAGGTTTCATTCCTTCCTGAAGGCTAAGGTTGGGTAAGCAATATTTAGATAATTTCACATTATGTCCACCAATAAAAAGTGTACTGTTTCTAATTTTCTCTGCAGAAATGCAGCATTGGCGTATAAAAATGGAAAGGAGAACTGACGTTGGTGTGACCATTGCCTCGGGTTTCTGTGAGCTCATTACCCGCTGCAGCCCAGCTGCAGGCAGGAAAAGAGCAAGAGCAGCAGTGGCCTCTGGTGGCTGTAGGATAGTTCTGTGCTAAAATATTAAGGTCGCCGGTCGTTTTAGCAGTGAACTACAACCTACGAGTACATGAAACAAAATGATAGCTTTTTGCGTGATTTCAGAGAGGCCCCAGGGACAGGAATCAAAACCAAAGAAATTGAACCGAATCAATATCTGGAAAAACTTTGCACAACCTCATTATTTTACATATTTCTGATTTTATTCTAACTTTGTTATCAAGATTATCTGTATTTTTTGTTGAGGTCATCTGCTTTAGGATTAAGAACCTTCAATCTTGAGTTTATTTTCAGTTTTGAAAAGACTTGATGCACACTTTACAGGAATGTAAATGAGATTGTATGTGCAGGCAACTTCTGTCTGTACAGATAGTAATGAAAATTGTCTAATGCAAAAGCCAACTTTCATTTCTATTTTAGCTTTTCAATGTTATTGTTTCCTTCATGTCTTTCAGTGTTCCGCAGCAGTACATACAATTGTGTTTAATTTTGTACTGCAAAAGTCTGTTCGTTATCTGTTCCAAATTTATGTGGTGTGTTTGTCATTGCCTTTCAGACTTCTAACACTTCTGCATCACTCTCATTCTCTATGAAACTAGCTCTTCATAAAAGCAGAATAGACATAATTTCTTTCTTCAGAGCCTTAAGAAGCTTGTGGTACTGGGAGACAAGTAGTTTATGAAGAGTGTATGGAATACATATTGAAGAGCATATGAAAAATTTTATTAATAAGGAAATGCAGTGGTATATCATATGCCTAACTTTACAGACATTTTCAAGCTGTCTAATCTTTGTGTAATTTTCCTTTGTCTGTGTGATTGACACGGTATTTTTGCCCTGCACTTTGCAGCTCCTGGAAGAAATGTACTGCATGCATCGCTATAACTTCTGTGCTACTTGTCAGTGATTCTATTGTCTGCATTTCCAGAAGTGCTGATATTTCAAAACATTTCCATTTTTTTGTATTTTGTAAATAATAAAGTCACCAGTTACAGTCTCTCTCTAAAGTCTCTGGCATTACTCCAGAAGTGCTACACAGGACACACTCAGTTTTGCGGTGTGCCTAGCATTATGACCCAGTGCCTTCTCAGGTGAGAGCCTAGCAGACCATTACTTACGCTCTGTTGTCCATCCAAAGAAAACATGGGTCTGTTTCCCAGATGGAATCTGTAATGTAATACAGACAGTGCGAGATGGTTAGCCTTTAACTCTTTCTATGATTAATTTTATCAGAATTAATTTCTAGGCAGAAAAGCAGCTGTAGTGTCATCCCTTAAAATGACATCCCTTAATGCAACATTAAAAGTCATGCTTATTTCATACCTACAGATGAGCTGTAGCAACAGAGAGTAAGGTTAACACAAGGCTATAGAACAAACTGAGTTCGAGGTTTTACTACCAACCAGTAGTACTAGATGTGCTTCTGAATTTTTAGGCAATCTAATGAAATTGAGTGAACCATTTCAGTAAAGCTAATTACTAAGTAGGGTACTATTTGCAGTTGTCAAATCCTGTTTTGTTGTTGTAAGATTTTTTTTTTCAGTTGCTTATGACTTTGCCATACTTTAAATCTTTGGACTAAAATTTCCATGCCAGCTGTCTCACTGCTGCTGATTTAAACAGTCTGCTTCTATTTGTCAGATTATGTGGGGTTTTTTTGTGGGTTTTGTTTGGGTTTGGGTTTTTTTTATTTAAGAAAGCATATGAAATCATTTGCTGCACTCACCAGTGAAACCAATGTTTGAAAAATTTGATGTTAGCATGAATTTTAATTTAGGAGGGGTCCATTTCAATAAGACTTCAAATTTATTCTTTTGCTATATGTTTCAAACGAATTACTAGAATGTGCTCAAATTTTTTTAGATTATTTTTATTTTTCATTTTAAGGGTCATGTGACATCTCTCTGTCCATGTTTTCCAAGCTGGGGAGGGCAGCACACTACTTTCCCTGAGTTAAGGCTGTAGATGTAGTATTCCAGATTGGAAAATCCCTCTACAATTTGCTTAAAATCATGACATTTAGATAAGTAAAACACCTTTTGAACTCTTATGTTTTGGCTTTTGCATGTCTGAATGCTTGTGAAGTAGAAACAAACATATTTCCAGTGAATGCATTTTTGCGTCTTGGTTTGGCTTCAGGCAATGGCATTTTAAGAAAAAAGCATTGCAATTTTCCCAGCGTGATGAAAATGCTGATACACCAAAGTAGTTCTGTTGTTCTGTGTTCAGCCAGAAATGAGAGAAAGAGAGGCAGTCCCAATGTCCTGATATAGTACAGCCAGGCCTTCATGGAAGGGTGTTTTGAGAGCTTTACCATCAAATTTCATGGAATGCTTTGGTTTGGAAGGGGCTTACAGGTCATTGAGTTCCAACCCCTCTGCCATGGGTAGGGAACCTTCCACTAGACCAGGTTTGCTCCCAGCCCCATCCAGCCTGCCCTGAACACTGTATTTGCCAGCTGTTGGCACAAAACAGTAAATAAACATGAGACTCAGTGCTGTTGCCAAAATGAAATAAGCTGTCCTGGGAATAGGAGCTTTATGGTTATAGTGCATAACCTGGACTAGAACCTGCAGTAATGTGGAATTGTCAATAAAAGCAACAGTCTTCTGTCATATTGCTATAATAGCAAAGGTAGAATAGGCCTGGTGTATGTTCAGAATGTAGGAAATTGTTAAAATTATACAGTGTGAGAATTGCAGTATGCATTGTTTGTGAAGCATTTCACTGAAGAGGTAGTTTTCCAACATTAACATATTAATTTCCAGGGAAAGGTAAATGCTTCCTGCTTTGTTGGGTTGGTTTGTTCTTTTATCAAAGAAATGGTGCCTCCTACACTTTTTTGATTTCCTTTTGTGTGGCTAAAGGACTTGGGTTTCCAGCATGGTCAACTGTCTTCTAAAGGTGCTATTCCAGTGGAAAACAGTATTTTGATGAAAAACTAATTCCCTGTGAAAATCTAGTGTTTACACTTGTTACGAATCCTCACATATTTAATGAAAATTGAAAAGGTAAATGCCCCTTGAATAATATCCATAAAATCTCATTGGCAGCCATGAAGCTGCACGTACAGTTCAGTATTTAAGAGGAAGTTCGGTATAGTAAGGCAGGGTTGTACTGGAGTATATTGTAGTAGCAGAGCTGTACTAAAAGTGAAATCTATTTTGAGACCAGGACAACTAATCAAATAAGAACAGCACTGAGTCTAGAAGCTTCTTTTAACATACGCTACTGAGCTTAGATATTTCACTAAACCTGTGTGACTTTCACCTTTGGCCAGCTGGGCTCTAACTCAAATTGATCATCTGAAGGATAGACGTTACATTTGTTGTCAGTGTCAGACTTCTAATTGGATTCCTATGAATTCCTGCAGAACCATGTTACCTAGGCTGGCTCCTACACTGGGATTTAAGGTCTCCTTCCATGTTTAAAATGAAGCACAGATATCACAATTTTTTGGTGCAGCTTTCCTAAGGGTGCAGTTTTTACTGTCACATTGATCAGTCTGAGGCTTTGTGACCAGAGCTGTCTCTTTTCTACTGCATTTAATTCTCCTATTTTTCTTCTATTTTTGTAATGTATACCCTGTGATGCAGGTTCTCCACCAGCTGAGCTTTATTTTCTGTTGTGGGTGTAACATGCCTGGAAGATGTTCCAGTCCTTCAGATACAACCTGCTAATCTTTCAGCAGCTTTGCTGCAGGGATGCCAGTGTATCATCTGCTCTAGATAAGTATGGTGTGTTTATTTTTTAAAATTATTGAATCTGTTTTAAATCATTGTCAAAAACCTTTAGTAAGTTTCATTATTCTTTTCAGTGACATTAGTTTCCGTCTTTTCTGCGCTACCTGAAATTTCACTGTAAGCGTTCTCTGTGTGTTTTCTTTGTGTGTCTTTTTGGTGGGGAGTTATTGCATGGTCTTTGTGGTTTTATGATCATGCATTTTATAATTTTACTCTATCTTGTTATGGTTTCAATTTTGTTCTCCATTCTCAAGTAATAATGTAGGAGTCTTCATAACCTACTAGGTTTGCTGATGCCTTACTGTGAACTTGGCATTTAATTTCCTGTTTGTATGCTGCCTTGTCTTGATGTCTTATGATAGGCAGAGGTTTATGTTTCCTGTTTTATGTTGCCTTTCTTTGTTCCCTTCCTCCTTCTTCCTCTCCTCTTCCCTCTCCTATTCCCTTTTCCCTTGACTACAAGTGTTGGCATGATAATTTCTTCTGCTGCAAGTGTATGACCCCAAACAGAGCGTCTATCCATCACCTTATTTTTTCTTCATAGTACATCAAAAGCAATCTATGTGATCTTGTAATTTGCTTGTCTTTTCTGCTCTGTATTGCTTTTTGATGGTTTTGGTGATGGCAGTGGATTCTTGGGAAGGCTTTTTGCTGTCTTTTTGTTCATTTCCTCTGTTACATGCCAAGTTGTGCCTGAGACTGCTCTGTTGGACAGTTGCTGTCCATATTGTATTTGTCTGTATCTCCTCATAATGTTAACATGAAAGTTTTGAACATTTGTGTTCAATCTCCTGCAGCTTCATTCCAGTTTCTAAATGCTGAGGATTTTAATATGACAATTCTATAATTCAGCTTCCTTATATTATTCAATTCTGGTCTTCCCCAGATTCTTGACCACCGTTGATTTTCTTTTTTTTTAAAAAAAACCTTTTCATTAATTCTTGAGTGAATGTAAAATCCTAGAAGTCCTAGAAAAGCATGAACTGCCCTGGTCTTGTCTTCATATGTCAAGGTGCCATTGGAATATGTAGTCACCTTTACAAGTAACGAGTACAGTCTCAGGACATCATTCTACCCTCCACAGATAAAGATTCCTTCTGCAGAGCAGTTTCAGAAATAAGGCTTTCCATTCATAGAAATTACACTTTACATATTCCTTTCACTATGAAGACTATATTTGAACCATTGGTCTTTTAAAGTGAAGGATTTTTTTAATAGAAAACAAATCTTTGTATTTGGAGACTACTTGTATTTCCTTAAATCTGTTGTATTTTTCCATATTTGGTCATGCTACAGAGCCCTGGTATCTAGATGCTGCATAGGCCACAGAAGCTTGAGCAACTCTTAAGTGCGCAGGAGATGTTTTTCTCCCATAATTTGTAACAAACTTACAGGCTTCAGGGTTAGACTAGGAATGGGACTTATCCTGAAGTAGCAACGTAGGCTAAATACTTTGATCTTGAGGAAGAAGAAATTAAGTTTCCTGGCTTCATTCTTGAAGGACAAAGATTTAGCTGCTTCAACCAGTGCTAATCCATTCTTCAAGCAGATAACTAAGGAATTTTTATGATTTCACAAGCCTATACTTTTCCTACTTGTTGATGGGAGTCTCTCACTCTGTATCACACACAGAGATATTAATATAAATGAGCTCACAGTGAGAAAACACAAAATGAAGTATGTGCTTACAGGGAAGGTGAGAGTAAGAAAGTAAACAATTATACTTGCTTGAACAACAGAAATATTATTATAATAATAAAATTTTCTTATAAACATTTATTAGAAAAATCTTATAGAATTTTTTCTGTCTTAAACTTAAGCCTGAACTTTTCTAGATCAATATAAGTATCTGAATGCTCATGTTCATAGTCTTGTAATTTTGAAAACTTGTGCAATAGCAAACAATACAATATAATTAATAGTTTTGTGTTTTCACAGTGTTAATTCATATGAAGAAGCGTTGCTTAGACAGAGCCCTTCTGGGGATGTAACTGCACATTGTGAAATAGTTGGTGGCTGTTCTCACTTAGAAATTCCCTCCCTACTATTCTCACGCTGATTTTTCTTCTCTCCACAGCTTGTTACCCTGGGCTATGCTGGCATGATGGTCCAGGAGGGTACACCATACTTGAAAGAGATTGTGGAACTGACCCCATTTTAGAGGATTTGTATTTTATGTTTTTGGCAAGCACAATATACTGGTGCCAAATCCAAATGCCATCCACTCAGACAGATACTAAAGCTGAAAAAATCTGGAAGCCAGATTTACTAGGATTTAGGAACATTGCTTCATATAAGGAAGACATATGAGAGGGGTCATTAGGAAACTGGGCTTCTGGCACTTAAAATCAGGAGTATCATGAGCTTGTAAACAAAGAAGTGTTGAGAAAGCCAGTATGTTCAGAAGAACATGTGGTTTGAAGTGGATATTGTGGTAGTGGTAATTCTATGGGATTTCAGATACATCAGTCAAAGAGAAAAATCAAATAGGCTGCCAGTTAAAGAAGAAAATGTGGCAGAAACAGCTGCTTAAAAACTAAGATATATGATGAAGGAAGCAAGTCCAGTCCTAAGTGGAAGAAGTGGCATAGTACACTTACTAAAAGCTTGACAGAAGAAAGTTAATCCACAGATTATAGTATCGGAACAAAAAATTTGTTGATGAAGGCGAAAATTAAGTAGGCCTTCCTGGTGGTGATGTGGTGGTACTTACTTCTCAAAAATTAGAATATAATGAAGAAACTCCCTGCTTCATCAAACAACCTTACGAATCCACATGGAATGAAGTTCAAGGCCTGAATCAAAGAAATGCGTCATTTGGTTTGTAACTGCCCAGCAAAGATGGTAACACTGGTTTCAGTACCCTAAGACCACCAAAGAAGCAGCCAAATCAGGTAAGAATAATCACGGGCTGCCCTATTTGCCTCCAGCGACAGGTGGAACTCCATGAGACTGTAGCACGGAGATCGCTCAGTGGATGGGCCTGGGGCAGTTGGTTGGGCAGAGCCCAGGAGGGTCTGCAGCCCGTGAGCCGGGTCAGAGCAGCTTCCAGGGGCTGCCCCAGAGCCCCACAGCTCAGGGATTGCTCTGCAGCGGCTGCTGCAGCACGCTCGGCTTCGGTGCTCTTCTGGAAGCAGCCGCAGTTGGGCTCCTCAAGAAGGGGAACTGTGGGAAAGAAGCACCTTGCTAAAAAGGTCAGCTAAGAGAATGGAATCCTCCTAGTTCACTTGGAAATTTTTTTGGTCACCCCCACACTGGAAGCATTGGGCCAACACACCCTGTTTATGAAGAAAAATGTGGGAAATGGCAAAAGAAAACCCACATACTAAGGAGCAAGTGACAAGCATAACAAAAGCAAGGAGATGCTCTGCCAAAAACTGACGTCCATATTAAAAGAATAGAAAGAATTGTATATTCCAGCAGGTAACATGTAAAAGCCCAAGAAGACAAGAAGAATTTTGAGGAGCATCTAGCAGAGGAATTCACAAGTAGCAATAAATCTTTCTTCCAATATATCAAAAGCAGGAATTAAACCTAACTTTGAAGGGCAAGGGTAGTAATCGTGGTATGAAGAGTGTACTCAGGCGGGTTAGGCCATTGCGGAGGAGTTACATAAAGTATTTTCATCAGCACTCACTGCACAAGAAACAGGGTAGGTTCTGATCTAAAGCTGTCTTTATGAGACTCCTCAGAGAGCCCACATGGAAAGAAAGTGACTACAGAAGACCATACATGGAGCAAACAGAGCACACAAAGAGCAGCACGTTGCCAGGACAAGGTGGTGTTCATGATAGAATTCAGGAGGAATTCAAGCCAGAGAGAATTGAATGACTCCTAAAACATGACAGTGGTAACTTTCTCAAAGCTGCCTTGGGACCCAAGGACAACTGAAAATCTGAAGGCAACTTTTTAAAAACTTTTTAAGAAGAGACCTGGGGAAGTACAAAATTCTTAAGCATTTTTTAAACCATAATATTTGTACCATGCGAAATAGATACCAAGAAGAGAGTTACTTAGTATCTTGATAAAATGATAGTTTTTGGCTTTTCTGAAGTCTTATCAACAGTTATGTGGATAACTGTGATGTGGTTGATGTGACTTACTTGGTTTTCCCAAAAGGCTTTTGAGAAATGTCTTACTAGAGGCTTTTAGGGAAACTTTGCACCATGTCATGAGAGGGAAGACCCTTATGTGGTTAAATGCTTAGAAGACAGGATTAAATGGTCAATTTTCACAGTGGAAGGTAGTGACAGATGAGGTGCTGTATGATCTATGCGAGAGCCTTTGCTGTTCAACGTGGTTATAAATTACTTTAAGAAGCATGTTAGCACTGAGG
Source organism: Tichodroma muraria (assembly GCA_013390105.1). Classification (NCBI taxonomy): domain Eukaryota; kingdom Metazoa; phylum Chordata; class Aves; order Passeriformes; family Sittidae; genus Tichodroma; species Tichodroma muraria. The sequence continues at coordinate 5,280 of WAAG01036866.1, read as the reverse complement.
TAATCAAGTTTGATGATACTAATTTATTCAGGGTAGTAAAACTTGGTGACTGAGCAATAAAATGACAGCTGAAATTCAGTGTAGATAAATGTTCAGTGATGAGAAGAAATACTAATTTCACTTCCTTGAGCTTCCTGGAATGAGAGTTGGGACTTATGATCGATAGTCACACAGAAACATCAGTGTTTCAGTAGTGTTCAAAAGAGTAAATCGAATATCAGGAGCTGTTAGGAGAAGAATGAAGAACAGAAGAGAAACTGGTGCTCAGATTTACAGATGTAAATCTGTGGTTTTGTCCTATCTGTAATATGTTGTGCAGTTCTGGTCTTGTCCCTCCCTACCACCTCAGAAAAGTACAAGGGACCAAAGAACATTTAGTCAAGTTCAACAAGGATGGTCAGAAACATAGGTTACCTTCCATATTAGAAATCAATTGCTACAACTGAAAAAAGATATTCTCATTGGCAAGGGGAAGACTGTCGGAAAAGGAACCAGGAAGAAACTAAATTATTAGGGGCAACAAATAATTATAATCACAATTAAAAAAAAAGAGATTTGAAAGAAAAGTAAGAGGGCAAAACCTATAAAACCAGGGAAATAGAGATACTAAAGTAGTAAGCAGAATACTTCCTGATAGCACATTGAGGGCATCCAAAGACATGGTGAATGCTGCTCAGCCATTCTGTGCACAGAGGCTTAGCAAGGTATATGACCACAATTGCACACTAAATACAGAAGAATTTCTTTTTTAATCAAGTACAGTTAGTTTGATACTCACATTTGTGATTTTTCAGCTATTGAATGTTTCAATTCATTTAACCGTTTTGTTGAAATGCAAATGATAAGCACATATCTTTTAATGTATTTCAGAGTCCAGCTCCACATGAAGCTTTCAGATGACCTTCTGGGTCTCTAAACTAAACAAACCCCAAACTTCCCAATTTTCATCAGGAAGACAGCTATTTGAATTAATTTTTCTCTATAATCTTTATCTGAATTTGAAGAATATACATGCTCAAAAATACATCAGTCAGTCAGCATCATAACAAATCTTTAATGTTCTTCATTATTTAAATAATAAAAAGAATCGTTAATCTATTTTCTATCTTAAAACCCCATAGGGCTGAGACAACCAAGTAGTTTTCAACCAGTTCATGAATGCTGGTCTAATATAGACCAGTGAGCTGTGGTTAAAATCACTGCAGATGTTCTACCTCAGGAAGTGTTAGTTAGGTGGCAGATGAGGATGACGTGCTGGGATCATGCGAGTCATCCGTACAGGAGAAGGAAGGCGTAAATGCTGAGCTGTGTGACATGGAAGAAAGACACTGAGGATTGCCCTTGTAAATTTTAGTCCTTGCTCCATTCAGCATCTGCTGATCTGGGCCAAAACGTTGTTGCCAATGTACATGTGGAAAGCTCTGTATATTGCTTGTAGGTCACTCATAATTATTTTATAGATGTTGCAACAGCAAAGGCCGATAGCTTTACTGAATTTAGAAAACTAGGGGCAAATTCAGAGTCAAACACCCAAATTTTCTGATTCCAAATTCTCTTCAGAGGTGATGAAGAGAAGAAGGCGTAAAATCATCCCGATTAAAAAGCAAACAATAATTTCATATGTAGGTCTTAGCAGATGAGAAGTCTGCAATTGCAACTTTAGGGGTGCCAGTAATTTCAAATAACATTTATTTTATGGAGAATATTTCCTATGTAACATGAATGGAATAATATCACTATATCAATTCTATGAGAAGAACAAATGACTGTATGTCTGGACTCAGTTTCCAGGGATGCAGTCACCCTCACAGAAGCCTGAGGCTGACTTTTTGTGGGGATGGTTAGAACAACTGCAGGCTCATCTTCCATATGAGTTATTTCCTAGGCTACCTAGGTCATTGACACTGAATTTCGTCATTGTTTTAGAACCAAAGAAGCAACAAAAATGTGTTATCTTTTTTGTGGACACATAATTAAAAGGAAATGGAAAATTACGGCAGTTTTTAAAGATCAGAGACGTGTCAAGACGTTAGAGTTGTGTTTTACTGCTTCATCGTTAAAATGCCTGATGCCTCCTATCCTTTTCCTCTTTTTTCTTTCTCTTTTTTCTTCTTAATATTTGTTCTTTTCAGTGGCATTGCACGTCCTACCAAACTTGTCTATTCTTCTTCTGTTTTGTACATCCCATTGCAACACCTCTGCCCTCATCATACTAGATACTTTTTCAGTGCTTGAGTTTCCTAGCTGTCTCTTTTCACTCCTGGTGATTTGTCAGAGGTAAAAGAAAGTAGAATCTTCAAAGACATTGGATACAAAATTGTAATACTTTTCCACTTAAGTCAGTGTGTATTGTCTGATTTTTCTGGGGCTTGTAGCTTGGCAAAGTATGAATGTCTCTCTAGGGAACTTCAGTGAGTGAAAGTGCTGATTTTCAAGTTCTTCTTTCAAGGGATGTAGATAACTGATTTTTTAAAATTAAATAACTGGGAGTCCATATGAAGTAAGCAAGCTGTTATCTCACATATAATTCTTGAAAATTACAAGTTTGTGTGAAACACTAACTTTCTTTTTATCCTTTGATATAATTCTGAAGATGACACTTACTCCAGAAAATATCAGCCCACATAATCAAGCTGAAAATGGTCTTATGATGGAAAAAGTTAGGCAATCTTAACAGCAGGTGTCAGTGTGAACTCTGCCTTTCTAATTAAGGGTGAGACCAATCTGATTAAGAAGTTTCAGCACCATCACTCAGTTGTGGATCTTAAAAGCTCTTTTATTATTCCAAAGTGCTTTCCAAATATTGTTCTTTCACATGTCAAATAGTTACCATATCATAATCAGGCTATTTTTCTGTCTTTTCAGCAATTTTCACTAGCAGTAGCACCATAATAAAAACCTTGAAATCACACCTCTGAAAGCAGCAACCAAAATAGTAAATATTTGCTGGTACATAATACCTATTGAATTTGTTTTATGGAAGAATGTGATAAATAAGTGATAAGGTCGATTGAAAAGACAGACTAAACTATGAAAAGACAAACAAAATACAATTTTGAAGAGATTTCAAGAATGGTAGTCAGTAGAAGAAACCCCAAAATCTGGAGTAGAAAGTCACTGAGGCATGTAGTAATAAAAATCAATTGTCTGCAGAGCTAGCTGAACAAGCTGTAAGACGTTAATGGAAGGAATTAAATTAGAATTACCCGGAAACTGGTAAAGTGGGGGGGGTTGAGGTGAAGAAATTAACACTTTTATTATGAAATCCATTAAGGTATTCCTTCTTCCCTTCTGCCTTTAGCCAATACCTTTGCTCACCTATATCTGTGCTAACTGTGAAAGATATTTTGTGGTTTTGAAGATCTTTGGAGTGCCTACCTATATTTCTTCTCCAGTAGAGATATTCCAACTACTGCACTGTTGGGATATTTAGACCTAATTTTTTTTCCAAGAAGAGAGGTATAGAAACTTCTATCGACATGAGTGTTTACCAAAGTGGTCTGTGTGAAAGCTGAGGATAATCACAGATAATTCTATGACTAGATATGAGATAAAAAACTCAGCCAGTCTAGAAGACTAAATTATTTAAGATAATGATTCTTTCAAAAGTTCTGATATGCATATATATGCGTGTGTGTATGTGTGTATATATACATTCATACATACATACATATATGCATACACACACTATATACATACACACACTATATACATATACATATACGTATACATATACATATACACATACACATATACACATATACACATATACACACACATATGCAGATGAGCAATGAGCAAGGCTGAAAGGCAGCCAGGTTCTCCCAGCTGAGAATTCCCCTGGCTGCCTGCTTTGGCTGGAACCTACCACACCGCTCCTGTGTCACAGAGCTGCAGGTACCTTGTCCTTCAGCTGTACTCAGCGCATGTAGAGAAGCTTTCACTAGGATATAGAAGAGTGTGTGCCTGTCTTGAGAATCAGTAATCCGCAGCTACTTGCACTATTCGGCCTCCTCTACACCCCCAAAAACTTTCCACCTTATTGCTGCGTGTTTTGTATGGCTCCCGTGGTATACTGCCTGGGTGACTCCAGAACGGATATGCATTATCTTGCTGATTGCTGTAAGGTAGAAAAGCTCTGCTACTCCTCATATTACACATGGGGAGTTAAGGCCACACTGTGTTTCTACTGGCTCTGAAATCTGTTTGAATTCAAAGAACCAAATTGGCTGAAGCTGTGTTTGTATGGCCTGGAGGAGCTCAGGTATGAGCCAGTCCTGCTCTCTGCCTTGGATTTCTTTTTTGGAGAGACAAAGAAATCTTGATTTTTCCAGATGAGAAGCAAAGTGATAATCAACACAGATACAGACAGTCCCCAGAGAATTTTGCCTCTGGCCCCAAGTGACAAGGCAATGTAAATACAGCAGCAATTTAAAAGCCAGAGCTATCACAGTAATTAGGTGTCCGTAATTTCAGCATAGCACAACTAAATTTTATGAGATTTGGACTCAAGGGTGGAATCCAAAGACTAGATTTTGGGGACCAGACAAAGTTCAAATAACCCAGAAACATCATGTTCTGAGGAGTCATTTGTAATTATCTCAAAGGTACCAGTAAAAGGTTAGTATGAAAACTCATTCTGAGACTTGTCTATCTATACTAAGACTACAAGGTAAGAATCTAGATTTCCTCTGAAAGTAAGTACTTACAAGTAGGAAAGGGGCGAAGTAAACTGGTTGTACTGTACCATCTATCCCAATGGCTAGAGCATTTAGTCTGCAAATGGGAACCTCTGGTCCTTCCAATTTGTCTCTCTTCGGCTGGAAGTATTTAACATCATCATGTCTTTGGGGCTGCCTTTGCCATTAGGGTAGCTGGTGGTCTGCTGAAATGGATTGTACTGAAGGCAGATAGGAAGCATAATCTGTAGCCTAACAGGTTAGACATTATGGACTGGACTGTCAGTAATTTGTCCAAAACAAGAGAGGAATTCTGCAGAAGCACAAATGCATGCTCTGCTC
>WAAG01036862.1:37696-55685 GCA_013390105.1 Tichodroma muraria | reverse complement strand
TTTAGACCCGCACATGAAGTTCCCACTCCTGTGAGTTATGGGTCATTTGCTCATTAGCAAAGTGACTAATCCACTAGTGAAGAGGATGTCTACTGAAAATAAATTACACTGCACTACTGACTGCTGTGATGGATTCTTTATATGCTCTTTGTGTTATCGTTCAGAGGAGCCCTTCTACTGAACCCTTGGTGTTGCTGCCATGTTATAAGGAATTTTATCAGAGCAAACAGAAGTCTTCATGAGGCAAGAAACAATAGAACAAGCAGGAAATAAATAATAACCAGATAACCAGGAAACAGCACTAACACAATAGATGTTCAGTCATTAGTTTAAACTGTCGCATTTGTCCTGAAAAGATCAGAACAACCACAGTGGAGCTGCAATAGTGAAGTTTACGATAAATCCACGCTCATGCATTTAGAAGGCCACTTCAGGAGAGTTAGAGGAATAAATAAGGATGTCAGGGTCTAAAGTTGATGTTGAAAGTAGGTGAGCGGGGAAACATTTCCAAGCATTTAAACTCTCTAACATTTTAGAAGCATTTACCACGAAAAGAAGCACTGTTCCACTTACCCATCATTTATGATGACCTAACACTAATACAGTAAACTACATAGGATGTTTAATCACATCCCATTTGTGGGGATTTCTTTCCCCACAAGTTTTCTTCCCAGGTGGAGTTTAATGAGGCAAGCCTGCTCAGCCATTTCAGTCCATGTGAGTGGCAAAAAATAGTTTAAACACATTGAAAGATCTTTCTGCCACTGTCTGATCAATGATAAAATTGTATAGATTATAGATCATTTAACCAAGCTACGTTGATCCTGGATATTCAAATTCATAATATTTATGCAAACACTGTAAACTCTGAAAACTAGGGTCATTTATGACAGGATTTTTTTATAGTTTAACCAGTTCATTCCAGACAGAATGAAGAAAAAGGATGAGTAGATTCAAGTTTGCTTTGTTGCCTATTGATACTTACCAACANCAACTGGAACAAGCTCCATATATTACCGCATAAAAAGTCCTCCTTCATCACTTTCTTCCAAGTTACACAGAAGCCTTGATCAGTGAAGGTATGGGATTGTGTTCCTGACATTTATTGAATAACTATTATTTAAATTATTTTGCTTGTTTCAATGAATTTGTCATACATTGTATTTTACAATAGATTCTTTTTTCGCCTGTTATTTACATAAAAATTTCAATGCTGTGTTGCCAGAAATCAGGCAATGAATATATACATGTAAAATTGAGATTAGCCAAAAAAATCAAAAATGAGTGGAAATATGCTAGAAAAAGCAAATTTTTGTGTTGCCATCAAATTGCATTTATTTGCAAGAAATATTTAAAATTAAAAGTGTTGCCATAAAAAGTAACCTTGAGCATCTCTGTTCAAACATTTCTAATTATTTCCAAGTTAATCTAGTTTCACAGGAAAAGAAAGATGTAGCAAAAATAACCTTTTTCAGCCTAGTGGCAAGAGGCACAGTCTTGAACCACAGCCCACCAGAAGCCATCATACAGTGACATCACTCAGGGTTGGATCAGGGCCTGAGCAAAAGATATTTTGAATTTTAAACAGATGTGAGACCAGAATCAAGTTCAATATACAGGTACAGTACCAACTGCACTGAAATGTGTTTCTCTATTTAAGTAGGATCAGAGAACAATTCTATCAGTCTGCATCAGTACCTGTGAAACACCTTGCGTTTCCAAAGAAATCAGTAGCTGACAACTTGTTCCCCAAAACTATTTCCTTTCACATTTTTATCAAAGCTATAACTCAATTTAGAAAAAGAAAATAAATATCCCAAACAGGTTTTTAGTAGTACATTTATAGTTCAGAATTCTACTCTGAAGAATGAAGTAGAAAAAACACAAAAATGCAAATAGAATTAAAATGCCTGAAGATTTGCTGTTCTGTGGTGTAGACACTACACAATAACTGACAGGAACTTAAATTTCATCATTATCATGTATTTGTAGAGTTTCTTCAAAAGTTACCTTGATAGTTAATTTGATATTGGTGACTTAGATCACAAGACAGTAATTACCCAAAGTTAAAATTAAAGTAAAATTTGAAAGAAAATGAATCAAGTAATACAGTACATGGTGTAGTATTTTTTCCATGGGCAACTCAACTGAAAATCTTACAGTGCATGAATTATCAGGGAAGAAATATGCTTGATTGTACAACTTGTTACAAAACTGTCTTTGAATTAATGTGGCAATGCAATAGGTGCTAGCCTTCCTGAAAATGGTGTGTGTGGTTTTTTTATATATTTGAAAATGTATTTTGCATCAATTTTTATTGTGGCAATAAAAACAGCAAAGGTTTTGAGGACTGCAGGATGTCTCATAGTTCTTGACTGCTTTGGAGGAGTGTGATTAGTTATATATCACTATGTCTTACAGTAAAATAATTCTTTGAAAGGCTGAAACAAATCCTGAACAAAAAGAGTTAATGTAAACATTTTAAAGTAATTCTGTTCCTTATCTGAGCATGAGGTGAAATGAAACAGAAGGAGGAAAAGAAGAACCTGTATTTCAGCAGAGAGGGGTTCTTGTCTCTTCCTGGCATCTTTGCTCTCCAGTAATTTTTAATCTCATAACTGGGAGTTTTGATTGTTTTTCATGATGGAGAATTGCTTGGCTGTCTTTTGCACATAATTTTAAACAGAAACTGGAAGAATAAGAAAAACAAGAGAAAACAAAACCTAAACCCTGTATGCTCCATTTGCTGAATATATGGTTTTCTTCCCCCAGTGTGTGTGTGTGCCAGATGGCACTGCACTGGGCTGGATGATAATAAACATGAAAAACACAGTCAGTGCATGAGCAGAGATATCTGTGGCTGAATGTACCAGGACTAGGGCTGGTAGAGGGATGGGGCAGAAGTTACAGCTGTGAGAGAAAAACGAAGTTCAGCTTCTCAAGGGAGGAGCTGATCTTGTTTCCAATTAGTTCCCCCTACCCAATATCGTGCCACTGGGAAAGGAGGTTGCCCCTGCTTATCTGAGCACCCTGCCCGGAGGGCAGATCCAAGGCCGTTTCTCTCCCAGTAGAACCAAGGTCATTAACCTGGGGTGATGGGAACTGGTTTGGTACCATGAAGGGACAAAAAGCCTGAGCGGAGGTGGCTAACCAACCTTTGGGCTCTCCCCCTGGTGTGTGAGGCTGGCAGGCTGCTGAGAAGGAGTAAGGTCCAGCTGGCAGCATGAGCTTAGAATAGGGTTCTTGTAGGAGAGGGACATGCCTGGGTCGAGAATGTTGCGGTGACCTTGTGGGCCCCTGTTTCCCACCCTTGGCCTGCGCCCTGAGGACATCATCCATCTCACCATCAGCCAGGAATTGTGCTGGCCAAAAAGGAGTCTCCCACCTCTACATAGCCCCATGGCAACACCTACATGGGAGGCGTGACAAGAAGCCGCTCCTCTTTGGAGTTCCTCCTTCACAACATCTTTCTGGAAGTGCTTCAGCAGAGAGCCAGATGAAGATGCACCCATCTACAGTAACAGGGCATTTGGCCCCTGGCCGTGTGCATCACTGTTGGCCCCTGGCCGTGTGCATCACATTTGGCCCCTGGCCGTGTGCATCTGTGTAAGCACTGGCTGCACAACACTGTTTTTCCTCTGTGTTTCTGCATTCAAGTCAGTAAGTGCTTACCCAGACCTGAAGCATGTCTGACACTTCCTAGAACACAGATTTCTGGGGATCCATTTACCTAAGAGGTAAAGTTTTGAGGTGCTAAGTGAACAAATACCTGGCAGAGAAGTGTGCTTACAATGCATATTATTTCTCATGAAATATTTGTATGAGGCAGATAGCAGTCTGAGTTCTTGCATTACTCATTTGACCACAGGGCTGATGTAGTTGAAAGCAGTCTTTCAATATAGTAGTTATCCTTGGAAAACTCTCTCTGGCGAGGGGAAAGGTCTTCCAGACAGAAGATGAAACAGTACCTATGCATTTATTTATTTTTCCCATTCACTTCCATCTCTCTTTGCTTTTCTTTGTTACTCTCATCTTTTCCTTCTTATCCACCACTGCATTCTGTAAGGGGTAACCTTAATTTTGTGAAGCCAGTCAAATCACAGTGAATAATTATTTAGTTTTAAATAATTCCATCCTTTGCTTTCCTTGTAATTTATGTGATGTTGTTACAGAATGCATTAACCAAGCTAAAGGAAAAGAGCCAGATAAAGGGGTAGGAAAGAAGCACTGAATTATTCTTGGTCCTGTAAAGAATGTATTTAAGAGTTTCTTAGCTCAGGTCTCTTAGACCAATGAAACTTTCTTCTCTGCTCCCTCATGAACACTAAACAGTCTGCACGGAAGGGTGACCACTCTCATGTGTGACCACTGTGTCTATGTCGTAGGCAGTGTCAGAGGCTGGGCAGTATCCATCTCTGTAGGCTCACTGGAGTAAGACTATCCCTGGAGAAGAAGCTTTGGATGCACTAACTCCTGCGAGATAAGAGATTGGGAAGATGAAACACAATCCTCAGCATTTTTAGATATCGATGGCACAGACCTTTGCTCCTTGAGCACAGGCTCCTGACATGAGGGTGGAAGAGAGGGGAGTTTCCTCTGCTCACCACATGGTGATCACAAATGTCACCTACAGACAAAAGAAAATGAAAAGGAACAATAAGCGAAACACGGGCAATGATTTAGTCTCTTGAAAATGCACATTAATCATCTGACACCCCTCAGCTTTACTGAACTGAAAGTTCGTTTCTCATGGCAGAGCTAACTTTGGGACCAGTGCCGGGAGGCGAAGCTGGAGCAGGGCTGGCAGGAATATTCAGGAGCGACAATTGCATGAGTGTATTAAGAAACAGAGTATCCACAAAAACTCCTAACGGACCCATAAATACCCAGCTTAGTTGCTGGTTTAATCACTCTCAAAGACATTGCCTGACTCTTTTAAAGCCGTGCGTATCTGAACTTTTGGAAGCGATTGTGAATAAATACTTCACTGCCTGCTCACAGCGACGTTTCCCCGGCGTTAGCTCATTAGAGTGCCTGAAAGAGACTCGACAGAAAATAAGTTAAATGCAACTTAAGTCATCATCCGATTCGACGCTAAAAACAACACGAAAGGCGAGGCGTTCACCAAAAGGTTGCAAAAGGCTTCAGCTGCACCGCAGTTAGGAGTGGAGGGAGCGGGGCTGCCGGTTGTGAGCGGGCAGGGTGGCTGGGATCCCAGTCCCAGTTGTGGTGGTACTTTTTTTTTCTTTTTTTTTTTTTTTTTTCCGGTTTTTTTTTTTTTTAGGACTTCGAAAGATGTCACGGCAAAGTGAAATCTTTGTGGAGGGCTGATCATGCATTCAGACTGTAGAGTTTTCAAAATGTGATGTTTTGCAATGATGACATTAGAGTAGCAACCAAGGGTCCGAGACAGCAACGCCTGCTGCAGCTGGGCTTCGCTTTGAAATGCCCAAGACAATGGGGGCCACTGTTCTTCATCGCTTCGCCTTTCCATTCCATTTGCATAGTCTGTTCTGCCTGATTGACCAGCTTGGGCTGTCCAAGGGACCAGCATTGTTCACAGATCACTTCAAGATGGCACAGATGACAAGATTCAGGTGAGAGATGAAGTGGGATGATTCTCAAATGCCATAAGAAAAAGCTTCCCTGGGAACTTTTAGCTCAAGTGAAATAATTCAAGAATTTAAGCAGTTAATTTTTTTTTTCAAGAAACCGATCATATTTGGAAATGCGCTGCCATGACACACAAATAAGTAACAGGAGGTTTGTGTGTTTCGTTGTTTTGTTTGTGTTTGATTGTGTTGGGGGAAATTTTTTTTCTGTTTTGTTTTTTTGGTCGGGGTTTGCTTTTTTTTTTCCCCTTTTCCATCCCAGACCTCAGCTTCCTCCGGCCAGGACGCGAACCGTGCCACTGGAAACCCTCGTGAATGAAAGTTTGCTGACCAAAAAANNAGGCCTTCGAGAAGAAAAATACCGAAACAAAAAAAAAAAAAAAAAAATCGAAATAAATCTCATCATAGAGGCGAGTTTTTAAATTCTTTGATGCCTGCTCCGTAACCAAACACCAGGGTTACTCAGTTAACGTTCATAAAGCGCTTTCGACGTGCAAAACCCTCCTAGAAGGGCGAAGCGTGCGGAGGGCTGTCAGCCGGCCGGGCGGCGGCCGGGCGGGACGGCGGCGGTCTCAGCCCGGGCTCCGGGCGGGCAGCGGGGGGAGGCTGGAGGACGCCTCGCTCTTCCCGAAGAAGTTGTAAACTCTCTGCTGGCACAGATTCACGACTGAAATGTCATGGCAGCCCATGTTTGGGCTGCTTTTTTCCTTTTTTTCTTTCCCCTCCACACCCAGGTGCTCGAGTAAACACGCACACACGGTAGCGCCCCTAAAATGAGTTTCATTTGACACCGATGTTTTGACTTCCTCTCAAAAAGACAAAATCTTTGTCGTACAAGTATGTTTTCCCTGGAGGGGTTTCCAGCACAATTTGCTATAATTTCTTTACACCTAACGGAACTGATGGGATCTGAGCAGTAAAACATATTCCCACAGTAGTTTCGCTCTCTCGCACTCTCTGTTACCCTCCTGGGGTTCAGCTCACTCTTTATAAAAAAACATTGCCAATAATTGTGCTAATACGGTGATTCTCAGAAGGCAGCAGAACTCTCCTCGTGTACCAGACCTAAAACCATGCGGCTCCTGCTTAATCTCTGGGTGTATTCTCTCCTAGCTGCTCATCTTTCCCCTGCAGTGACTAATACACTTAATTACATGATTTACAGGAATTGCCAACAAGGTCCCAGGGGCCGCTAAAGACCGACCGCCGCCCGACGAGCGGGGGGCGCAAGGTGCGTGCCCGTCTGCCGCACGGGCACCTCGAAGGGAAGGCGCCTTCAGCACGACTCGGCTCTTCAAAATCACCCAAAATTTCAGGCCCTTCTTCGCTGTTTCACATGAAACAGTGTTCACACTGTTTCACATGTCTTTCATGTTGTGTTCCGGTCCCAGGTTGGTTTGAGGGGTGCCGTCGTCCCCACTCCCCCTCCTCCCGAGAAGGCGGCTAAAAGCTGCAGAGGGAACTTAAGTGGCTCTGGAGTTTGTTTAATTTCCCTCCAGTGTTTACTGATAATTCGAGAGACGCTTATCTCGGGGAATATAACGATTAATACAACCGCAGGTTTCCAGATAAGTGATTGTGATGGAGATTGTTGGCGAGAAAATAGACAATTATCCGCTGTTAGCTTTACATAAAGATCGCATTAACTTGAATTAGTTATCAGACAAAAGAACATCAGAAAGCTGCACCTTTCTGCCAAGGCAACCGCTTGCAGGCGGTGTGCTCCGCACAAGCAAACGCACCGCTGCCTCCCCAGCATCTCACAAGCATGAAAGGGGCGGTGGGCTCGGGGGCCCGGGGGGGCCCACGGCACCGACACGCCGCGCTCCTGCGGAGGCACGGCCGCTGCGAGGAGCGGGGAGGGCGAGCCCCCGGGCCGGGGGATCGCTTTAATATCAGCTGCCCGGCCGGGCCGCTTTCATTTCCATAGGGCGAAATTAACATGGACGTGGGGCAGGCGCTGGGGCGGGGGCAACGCGCCCGGGGAAGAAGCGGCGTGGCTGATCGCCAAGGAAACCTCGCTGAAAGGGAAGGGTAGAGCATGTGGCTATTAAAACCCCGACACAATAATAACATTAAGGGGGAAAAAAAAATAAAACCATAATGATAACTTGGAGGCAGCTCGCCATTTGCATATGAAACCAGCGGCCAGAAGCGCGGCAGTCCCCTTGCCGCATTATATGCTCGGCGGTCCGAGGTCGTCCCCCCCCCAGCAAGCCTGAAAAGCCTTTTGATTATTTCTCCTCTCCCTAGGAAAGGCTGATTCCTCCGTAATTGATAGCGGGGAAGGGCCGTAATTAATTTTTCAGGGAAGTAAAGTGCAGCTTCTTCTCCCGGCTGGAGGGGAAGGGCTGAGAGCGAGGAAAGGGGGCGAGGGAGCGGAGGCGAGAGGAACTCCTTCCGAGAATCCCTAATTAAAAGTAATCACGCTTCACCCTCTCCGGCACCGAGACCCCCCTCGACTCCTCGCCACCCCCTCGCTCGCCGGGGAGGCAGGAAGGGCAGGGACCGTGGGCTGCTTTCACCGAGTCAGAAAGCATTCACCAGGCGTTTGTATTGCGGGAGGTTTCTGTGGGAATCGGGTGGCTCGAGTAATTGGGAGGGGAGGAGGGTGCACTCTCGGCTGGCTTCTCTCTGGAATTAAAGGCAGTCTTCAAAATAGGGTGTTTGTTAGAGAACTTCAGCTGGGAGGAAACCTGCCATTTCGGATCAGCGCGTTTTCTGTGCTGGGTTTCCAGACAGACCCTTAGCACAGTGTTGATCTGGGGAAGGGAAGAGGAACAGGAGGGAGGCTTTTCGTGTGGGATGGGGCAATGGGGGGAAAAACGGCGAGGTGCTTCAGGCGACAGGCTGAAGACTAACAGACGCTGGGATACAAATCATTTCGAGGGAGCGGGGGCACCTCAGGTTCGTGCCTGAGGCAGCCGCGAAGGGAGCGGGGAGAGGATGCCAGGTGAAACGGCTCTGCTCCCACCCGGGACGGAAAGCCCGTCCCCAGCCTTGGGACGTGCCGCTGCCGCCGCTGGGTCCCCGCTGAATGGAGCGGATAATGATCCCCGGTTCCCAAGGCAGGCTTGCTGCTGCCTGGTGAGCCTTGGATTTGTGTGGTCCAAGCCTTTCCCAGCTTGTCCCATTCTGTCACCGGGATAAGGGGCTCCCTCGGCTCGTTTGCACCTGCGTCGCTTTTGGCTCCTTCAGGAATGCGCTGAAGCTTGTAATCAGCTTTGTGAAGCCATTGAGTGCACGGCTGAGTGAAACTTCCAAAGCTCGCAGAAAACTGGCCCGTTGAATAGGAGTCAGCATGGGGCTTCTCTCCAAGCCCCTGGCCTGCCAAATTCCAGCAGAGCCCCTCACAATCAGTCCACACAAGCTTTACTGCTCTCCCCACACTGAGAGAAGCGAGAAAAGAAAAGCTAAAATACCAGTCACCGAGGTTAGCGGTTTGTTCCCAGATTAATGGCAAACGCCTCTCTGCTCGATGCTAAATTCATTCGGGTAGTGTGTGTGTACATATGTATACACATATATATATACGTGTGCGTGTGTGTACGTGTATGCACATAGATATACGTGCATATGAATATGTATGCAAGCCTATGGCTATAACAGAAAAAAGGAAATAGGGAAGAATTATTAAAATTTTATGTGACCACAGAAGTTCTTATGGCAGCAAACAGGTAGCAGACTGCTTTGCTATCCCATGGGTCACGCTATTCTCATCTCAATCTTTTCTGCAACCGTGTGATTTTAAGACTGGATGAGTGTGACTCTCATCTGCAGTCTGGTTTTCCATCTGGAGGGGTTTAGTACCAAACAGAACTCCGGAGGAGAGCAAAAGAAAATAACGGGCAGGTTAAAAAAAACCAAACAAACAAACAAACAAAAAAAAAAAAAACACAAAAAAAAAAAACAATCACCAACGCCACCATCATTAAACTCACTTCAGGATAACTCAACAAGACCAAGGCTCTGGGGTCCTTGCAGGATGGTTTGCCATGCCCAAAGTTCACAGCCACCCCATGGTCCCCAGCTTGGGGGAAGAGGGGATTCTCCACTCTAGCCCGGATCACTTCCCCACTGGGGAAGGTGTTCAGGAAAGGTCCCACTCGAGAGAATCTCTTTATTTTGAACATCCTTAACACTTGCGACATGCATCCCTTCACTTCTACGTTCCCAGCATCTGATTCCGCAGGCGGGAGTGACGTACCACAGCTTCATCATACCTTTCATCCGGGTTCTGTATGGGGTTGAAGATGCACATTTATTAGGGGAAACAATTACTCGAGTTATAAAACCACGTTCCTTTCGAAAGCAAGTACTTCTACTGGAATAAACGCTGTGAAATGTTCTTAAATCTAAAATTGTAAGACGCGTGCACCGTCACATCAAGTCTGAGAGTATAGACCGAGCAAGGCTTTATCTTCCAGTCTTGCAACTTTTTGTTCCGTTTATGTCCTTCTTCATCTACATGTATCTAAAACAATGAAAACATTATGACAACATTAACACTTTTTGCAAGCCCTCCTCTTGGGCTAATATAAGGGGGGAAATGGAGACTTCCAGAATTTCCAGAGATGATGCCTCCTGAAGGTTTTAGCCATGCCTCTGAATTACATCATGGAAATCATATTTTCTTGACGTCCACATTGAAATGACCGCGTCAGAAAGGGCAAAACTAGCTCCACAGAGCAGGTAGATGTTTCTTGTTCAGCAGGATTTTGTCTCGTTTTGTTGTCACGCTTCTGGTGTCTTCTCAATTACCGCAATTTTCAGGAATGTCCCAGAAACTGATGACGGCAGTAGGTGTTTTCACCATTGCTTTCTGACGAGTTTGTAGGGGCTCATTGGAGTCTCTTGCACAGCAGGTGAATAGTTTAGCAGCATCAACGCACTGTATTCTGATCCCAAAGTCCCTCTAAGGATAAGGTAACCTCCGGCATAAAGAGCTAGGGAGAAAAAGCGCAGAGGACCATGTCCTGATATTGAAGTCCTGACCCTTCAAACTGCTGCTGCACAAAAACTTCTACATTTGGCCACAAACGGCTTAAAGCCACATCTCTTTCTCTCTGTAAAGTTTCTTTTCTTTTTGGAAGTTTGATGTGCTATTTTCGACCGTGTTGCTCCTTCCAACCATTCTCAGTGACAAGTCATGAGGATATGCAGTAATTCAGAAATTAGTGAAATTTTATTCTTGGTGGGGGCGTTGGATTAAGAGGCTGGGAGAGTGTGAAACAAGTCAACGTGTAATTGTATGATAAGGCTCTCACGAGGAATTTATTGGCCAAGTTGCTATTTCTATTCCTTCCTAATCTCGTTTAGCACATTCATTCTCTGCAATCTGTCTCCATAATCTTCTGTGACAGAATGGCAGCCAATAGAAGCATGCATGTTTGGAGAGAAGAGAAAATATGCAGAGGCGTGATAAACTGATGCTAATTATCCATATTTAGGACACCGAGTGCAGAAGATCAAGGTTTACAAATAACAAACCAGAGCCAATGATGATGGCTTCCTAGTGTGGAATATATTGGAGGGGACAAGATAAGGGTTTCACATGCAGAAGAGATTTATTGGTCAAAGGGTTCACCTTCCACTTTTCCACTTTTATATAGCAGTAAATTATTTGGGCTAAATTCACCAGAACATTACTCTTTTATTTGGCAATGTGCCATGACTTGCTCTTTCTTTGTGTCCTTTCAATGCAAATCCTTGTAGTGTAACATCAGTTGATAAGAAACAAATAATTGAAGTAATAGGTAATTCCCTTTAAATTGTGCATATAGGACTGTAAGGTAATCATCTAATGTAGAATGAGACGGGACTATAGAGCAGATAGCTGAAAGTGAAACAATATCCATCTCGGCTATTAAATTACATTTATACTGGAGAAAAAAAAAACCTGCGGAAGACTTGTAGGCTGAAGAAGAGACAACACTAGTCTAGTTACCCTTAGGCCATTTTCCTACAGACTTCTCAAATTTATTTAATTTTAAAAGACGGCTTACCACCATTTTCCTCGCTTCCTCTTTCTTTTTTTTTTTTTTTTTTTCTAGAAAGCTAACATCTAAATTAATGACTCTGCATTCCTCTTTTTAACAAGTGTTGGCTCTGAGAAATAATAAGGGAATTCAGTTTGGCAATATCTGTGTAGTATGGTTGAGGGTCAGTGGAGTGATCTTAGCAGTCTGCAGTAATTGTATTGTAAAGATTCCAAAATGAGAATAATATTTGTTGAGTTTATTTTTATTTACGAGTTCAGAAAGTATTCTGTACAGTGGCAAAATTCTAAATTTTGTTTCTATTAGCACCTTATTGTCAGGTAGAGGTAAACTGTTCTTTAAGAAATTCACTCTTGAAATGTGCGCCAACACTCCTGGCTTCTCGAATGGTATTTTTCCTGTGTTGGTGGTACGACGATACTCCACAAAATACAGAACTCCGCTGTTGGAGCAGAACATACGAAGGCCCTTCCATTAGGAACACTCTTTAAAATACCTCTTCTTTGATAACTGAAAAGACATTTCTTCCATGAAACTACTCGTTTAAGAGGAGAAAAATTTCTGACATTTTGTTTTACTGCTGAATGACTGTGGATTTATTTCTCTTCCCCTCTGAGGTATTCCTTAAATTGGTTCGTATTTTGTGTTTTGTGCAGGGCAAAAACACTGCAGTACCAAGCTGAATATTTTTACAGGTTTCCTAAAAGTATTTCTAAGGGCAGTCACGCTTTTCCAAATTCCCATAAGGAGCTGTCTTCCCTCAAAACGACCTGAAACATCGTTAGGGAAGGAAGGTAGGCAAGCAGACAGACTGTAACTTAGGTCATAGAAGTTGCCATTTGGTCACTAGCGGACAAAAATAAAGGGCATAGGGAGTGGAGCAAGGATGTGGAGCACGACAGCCTGGGGACAAGCCTGGCTCTGGGCTGCCCGCCGCAGTCGGTGCCGGCCCATGAGACGCCCCCGGGCTCTCTGGACAGGGAACGCCCGGGTCCCGATTCAACTCCCGCTAAAATCCACCAGGGGCCAGCCCCGCCTGTCTCACTCGGGAAGCGCAGAGTGGAGGCCACCGCAGCCTGAGTGCCGCCGGTCCCCTGACGCAAGTCAGGTGAACCTTTGTCCCGTGTCCCCTCTCCAGGGACAAGAGGCGTTTATCTCCCCGGCAACGCCGCAGCCCGGCCCCGGGAGCTGCTCCCCGGGGACGTGGGGCTCCCCACTCGCATCGTGGCTGCCACTACCCCACCTCCTGCTCTCTCCCCGACAGTCCCCACACCCCGTTGCGGGCCGCCTCCCCCGCGGCGGGGCAGAACCCGCTCCCCAGGCGGAATGCGGGTGGGCCTGGGCGGAGCCCTGAGCCTGCTCCAGGGAGGGGACGCTCCAGGGAGGGGAGCCTGCTCCCTGGGGGGAGCCCCGAGAAGCGCCAGGCAGCGGCCGGGTGCCCCCGGGGCGGCGGGGCGGCGGAAGGGGCCGCTCACGCCGCCTTCTGTACCAAACTGCTAGGAGCTATCGGGGGTGGGGGGTGGCGGTGTGTGTGCACGGGAGAGCCGAGTCCCGGGCTTCACTAAATGACTTTTGGCAACTAGTTTGTCTAATCGGGAGGGGTTTCGAAGTAACGGCCCTGCAAAGCCGGCCCGGTTTGAATCTGCAGCTCCTCCGGCTGGAGGCAGAGCGGCAGGAAGCTCTGCTGCAGATGCCTCCAACCCTTGCTTTACGTGAGAAAGATCTTTTTCTCCCTGTTCGTAGGAAAAGGCAGACGTCTTCCACCGAAAACTCTAGGAGTTTTGTTAAAATCAGCATTTCGCAGTTCCGTTTGTTGTCTCCAGAGACACTAGAAATCCCTGTAAAGCCTGGTGTTCTCGCTAAGCGAGGCGTGCGCACCGGCGGAGGGAATGCCGAAGTTTCCCTTTCAAGTGTTTTGTGGCTGCGCTTGCAATGTGATGCTCAGTGAGGGAAAGAGCTACGTTCCAGATGTTGCCCAACTCTTTCACAGAACAGAAACGGAGAAAGGGAGCTTCTGTAAAACTTTTTCTGCCCGTTCTTCATTTTAAAAAAAATTATTATGTCGTGCACCACGAAAGAAAAACACGATCCGCTGTGAATTTCAGCTCTGATTTTCTGCCTCCATACTTCCACTCAATGTTCGTGCCTGTGGCGAGTGCTCTTCCTGTTAGACAATGAGCATGTTATACATAATAAAACTAGAAGGTACGACAAGACACCTCAGTTCGACGGTACCTGAATCTGGTGAACAGCCATGTTAAGTATGGAGAGGGACTTGCACTCTGCAGCAAACGTCCGGAAAGTATGATGGGATGTTCCCAAGGACATGACGTCATTGCATATATTTGTGAAGCAGTTGGTATCCACACGCTGATTTTTACTACAGTTGTTTTTTGTTTTTGTTTTATTTTCTTTTAATCTGTCTCCTTATTAAAGGAGATCAACAAGAATGTCCTGAGGAGCAGAGACCGTGTTTTAAGCAACGGACTCTGAGTTTGTCCATTTTCATGACAATAGGCTTACTTTTCAAATGCAGTATTTTCTGTTATTGATCATCTAAGGCTGTCCTAAGACAGGTGATAAATCCAGAAGTCTAAATAGGAACACTTAATCGTGTAAACATGAACACATAGTTTAGACATTATGAAATATACAAAACATGTCTGAGACGCACAGACACATTTAGTTAATCTACCTGAAACTACCCACTGAATAGTACAGCTACATAGCAAGCTTCTAGCAAATTGTACAAAACTGGGCTCATTTGGTCACACAAGGATGACTTTTGCAATAACGTCATTTCATTGTTTTCCTAATCTTAAATATGTGGATATATAGCACATTCATCATGATCAGCTTGTCCCACTTATCCAGTCATCTTTGGTCTGTGACCTCTAAAACTGAGATGTTGCTATAGTCGGGAAAATCAAGCAGAACTTTTCCCTGCAGCTGCTTAGCCAAAACAAAACGGTTAGGAGGCTGTTTCTTCCTATGCTGTGACACAAACTTAGCCGGCTAAACGGACACTTTGGTTGGAGGTGTAGCAGAAACTTCCTCAGCCTTGTTAGAAAGTTAGGAACTGAGAGGAACATGAACGGAGGAAGTGCTTTTGGAGGGAGAAATGCACGTTCTACTCTCATTATTTCGTTCTCGACTATTCCATAAGACACATAAGTAATGATTTGGCACGCGAGCGCAGAAACTTCCCATTTGGGAAACGCAATCCATGTCCATATCCCTCCACTTCACGTTTGTCTGTTCAAAACACTGCTGAGGAGTTTTTTAGGCTAAACTCCATACTCTTATTCAATAACTTCCCTTATTCATACTCTGTCCTAAAACATGTAGGCTTGAGCTTACCTACAGCTGTGTATTTTAAAAGATGTTTCCCACTTTCCTTTTTACGGTCCTTCAAGGTAGAAAATGCACATGTTCACAGTGACTCGATTGTGTGACGTTTTGGGGTTTGCATTATTCCCTACATTCTGTCATCGGGGAGGGAGGGGGACGATGACGAACCATGAAGCTTTCAACTGCCCTGTGACTGAAAAGCAATTTAGGGGAAGGTGAGGCTGATAATGCATGAAGGCACAGACAGATAAAAAACCCCAAACAAACAAGCTCTTAACAAAACCCTTAACAAAAGCAAAACCTCTTTCTTCTGCTACCTACATGGAAATTAAAGCCAATACGGAACGTTAATCTGATCACTTGATCAAGAAATTATACAAGATTTTTACAAAAGGTAAAGATATCCAGTGAGCAAGGAAAGGAGAGACCATGTTTGAGGTGTATGTAATTAGGAAGCACCGTAGATGGTTTTAGAGCTTTCCTCAGTCCGGGTGGGACTTATGTTTTCGTGTCTATACTTCGTTTTGAACTCCCGTGCTTGGGGGTTTAGACCTTTCCTGGTTTTGGGCTACTTGTGTTTGTAGCTTCAAACCTGAACAGCCGTTCATTCTTCTAATCTGATTAGGATTGAACTATCCACTCACCAGTGGTTTTAGCAAGAAAATCTTCCTATAGACTTTTTCTGCATTGGAGAGATTTAAAACAAAACAAAACAACCAAACCAACCCCCCCACCACCAAAACAAAACCCCCAAACAAATCCTTCTGAAATCTGTGCGAGACAATTTTTGGGTAGGAAATAAACGTCTTCCTACTCCACCTGCACCCCTCCCGCAACTTCACACACCCCCCCCCGTGGACGTATGGTGCCTTTGTTCACCACTAGTTCCTAGTTGCTATGGAGTTTTACGCCTTGGTAAACTATATTTCACCTCCTCCTGGTGAAAGCTATTCTTTTCCTAAATGCACACTTTGCAGACTCCGGTCCTTCCCCCCCCCGTGTCGGTCGCACTTCCTGAGCCCACGCTGGTCTGCCCCGGGCTAAAGCCGCGTTTTCCCACTCGGATCTCAGCTCACCCTCTAGCACTTGCCCAATTGTTTGACCACCGACAGATGCTCTCCTGCTTCTCCTCGGTTTCATTGTCCTTCATTTCATTTTTTTAAGGTTTCTGAGGGACAGTCCCTCTATCTGAGAGCCGCAGCTAACTGTGGCACACGTCTTCTCCAAATCAATGAGAGGTGCCCGGGCTAAAAGCGTGGACAATGGGATTTCACTGAGCATGAAGCATATTACCCCTAAACCCGTCCTGACAGGCCGTGCTAAACCATTTGAATGACTTTCTTGAAATGAGACCTTTCTGAAGGCTCCTCCCTTCAGAGAAATACACCATCCAGGAAAGATAGGCATGAAACTGCACGGGGGCACCCCAAGGCTTTGTAAATTGGGGGTGGGGTATATTTCCTTTGTCACAAGGCACCACTGCTTCCACCCCAAAACCAGGGACTAGTGTGCTTTCCCTTGGGGGTTGCCCCTCACTCAACACAAGCTCCGGACCTGTTAAGGGATGGGGTTTTCACTTCAGAACTTCCAGGCTTTTTGACGGCGCATACAGCAGTGTGGTTCACCTCAGTCAGCTCCTACTAATTTCAACAGAGGTATCTCCAGGTGTGCCCTGGTTTTAGACATAAAGACTGGGAAGGACTTCCAGGTTTCCTGCCAGCAGGCCATGCAGCTACAGGAGTGGCCACATATATCACACTGCTGTTACATCCAAGATCCTCAAGATCCCCCGAAATTTAGTTTGTTAATCTTTACTTTTGCGAAGTTTCCTCCAACAGTATGGTTCACTGCATGTAAAAGTCAATGGGCTTTCGCTTCAGCCTCTAAAGAAAGCCTCCTGTTACATCTGTACCTGCACACCAGGTTCCCCAGCTCCTCTGCCAGCTGTCCTGCTCCTCGGGGCCGCCCCTGTGCTCCAGCTTTTCCTGAAATTATTAAGCAGAGGCACGGCGGGGCTGGAGCCAGCAGGCAGGCAGGCAGGCAGGCAGGCAGGCAGGCAGGCAAGGCCCTGTCCGCTCCGCACCCACAATCTGTTATCCTTCCTACCACCCGGGCAGCGGGAGTCAGCTCCCATTGCTCCCCCACGCCCCTCGCTGCAGCTACTCCGTTCGCACCAGCCTCCCGGCTCGGAGCTCTGCAAGACCGTGTCCTGACACGTTTTCTGTTTTGTCTCCTCTGCCTCTCTTTTGGCCTTGCCTCTTCAGAAGTGACTTTTCAGCCAAGCTTGGCTGTCAGACTCCTCTCCGCCTCGGCCATGTGAAACCACCTGCCCCAGACTTCAGTTTCCGCACGGAAAGCAGCATCTATCCCTAACCTCAGCACAAACAGGGACAGTCGCTTAGTCTTGACCGATATCCTCCGGTCCCAGCCCGGCTGTCCCGGGTGCCAGCCCTCTGCCGAGCTGCGTGAGTCCCGTGGCGCTGGGGAGACAGAAGGGCAGCGGGGCGCGACGGCGCAGCAGAGTGGGGCCACGCGTGGCCGCAGGTGCCCGCGGCTTCACTCTGCATTTTTACAAGGGATGTCTCCGAACCGGGCCAGGCCCACTGGCTTCAGATCCCCTTCGGTTCGATGTGCACAGAGGTGCTCGGTGCTGCTCGTGAGGCAGCGCCGAACCACCCAGCATCCTCGCTTTTTGGGGTGCTGAGTCTTCTGAAAGAGGAGGAGCCAAAATGCCGTGAGGTGGAGGGACAGCTTGTTTCACTCTCCATCCCCCCACCCCACCTCCCCACCAAAAAAAAGGAAGATCGCTTGTGTCGTCTCCCCGCCCTGTGCAGTGTCTGTGTGCGTGGGGTGTGCGCGGCACGGCGGAGCGGCGGCGCCGGTTCCCTGCGGGGCGCGGACCGGCAGCCGAGGCGCCCACCCTCCAGTGCCGGCCCCGCTCGGCGGCCCGTCGGGGGGCCCTTCCCCCTGCCCAGTGCCATCCCCAGCCCCGGTAGCCGCGCAGCAGATGGCCCGCGGTCCGGGCGG
>WAAG01036862.1:0-23810 GCA_013390105.1 Tichodroma muraria | reverse complement strand
CCCCCCCCCCCCCCCCCCCCCAACAAAGAGTCTTTCAAAACATAACCTTTTATGGCAGCCTGCGGAATCAATGCGATAAAACGGGGTTTTAATGGGTTAATTGACTGAAGCCGCTATCATGTTTAAACACCTGTTCCTGAAAAGAGATTCAGCCAAAACGCGTCCCCTCCCTGATCGATAGATGCACAACCTTGCTGCATTGCCTGTTGATCGACCCCAAATACCACCGTCAGTTGTGAGAAGGAAAATCCTTTTCACCTTTTTTTAATATCCTAATACTTTATAGCAATAATGAGAAACTCTACAGGCGCTTTGGAGCTGGGGAGGGAGGGTAAGACCCTGTGTGGTACCACGCCAAATAACCCTAACCTCCGGGCTGGGACTTGGCTTCGAGAGGCTGGGCACAACCGTCCTGTCGAGGGGTCCCTGCAGCTGTCACTTTCACAGAAGACTGGATCTGGGGATCCCCCTTCCTTGGGAAGATCGAGCCGGGCTCAGCCCGGCCGCACTAGCAGTGCTGGGAGCCCATGTGAATGCTCTCTCCCAGGGGGAGAGATTAAGCAGGCATTAGTTGTAATAGCTGAGGGCTGCTCTGCCTATTGATTTCCCTTTTTTTTGGCAGTATTAATACAGCCAAGCCCGCCGGTCAGTCACAGTGAAATTGATTCTTTGCCCAAGACACCTTTCACTAAATGGCACCCGCGCACCGACATGTTAATTTTGGAGCGTGTAAGCGGAGCGGGCGCTGCGCGCTCGGGAGGCAGCGCCGCCGCCCCCGGCGCCCTCCCCGCCCCAGCCCTCCCGCAGCCCCTCTGCCCCCGCCCGGCCGCCGCTTTCCTCCCCCGCCTCAAAACCCAGTGAGGCGTCTTCCCCAGAAGGCGGAGGGGGGCAGCCAAAAACGCTGTCACGCCACACCCGCACCCCCCGAAATCCGTGTCACAGCCGATAACCCAGTGACTGCAACCGGCTCTTCCCTCCTTGAAGCAAAAGTAACTTGGAAGCCCTCCCCTCGCCGGCTTCCCGTCCTCCATTCCCAAGACAGGGTGAAGACCCCCTCAAAAGTTAGAGGCACACTTACAGTTGCTCTTCCAGCTCCAGCCTCCTCCCAACATATCATCTGAAGGGGCAGCCTTATTATTATTACTTTTTTTGTTTGGATTTTTTTTTCCTCTGCTCTAGCCTAGCTCACACCTTCCTCCGACCGTGCCCGCAGATGCAGGGCAGCGCGACACGGAGCCGGCGGTCTCCTCCTCGCCCCTCGCCCAGCCGCAGCTCCCAGGCGGCTGTGCCCGAGCCACGAGTGCCCGGCGACACACGCACACTCACCATTCGCGCTCTCTCGCTCACTCGCTCTCTCTCTCTCCCCCTCGCACACACACGCGCACGCACACACATACACATACACACCGCACAGGAGAGGGGGAGAGAGGGAGAGCGGGAGACAGAGAAGAAAATGAAATTTATTATTGGTAGAAAAGACTTTAAAGACAATTTCAAGTTATTGTTTCGGTCTGGAGAGAAAAGAAAAAAAAGAAAAGAAAAGGAAAGGAAAAAAAAAGGAGAGGGGCTTTTTTCCCCACCCCAACATAATGAAACGCCTTTTGTGTGGCACCGAACAATACCAAACAAGTATTCTAATAAATAGCCACTTTTTTGTTCCGTCGCGGCAGTGAATAGAATTGAGCAGTTGGTTTGAGAGCAGCTGGAGCGCCGCGCCGAGCGGGGAGGTGGAGCCCGGGAGCCTTCGTCCTCTTTCTCTTCCCCTTTCCTTTTCCCACACGCACTTTCTCCTCTAATCTTGCATTTCTGCCTCTCCGCTCCTGCTGGGCCGCTGTCCCCTGCCCCTTTCTCTGGGAGAGATGTCTCCCGGAAGGGAAGAGCCACCCCTAGATGCTCCTTCCCCACCTGTGCGGCACCGCGGGGCTCCCCGCGCCTCCTCCCGACCCTCACCGCCTCTGCCTCGGCCGCCCCGGGACCTTGCTCCTGCTCTCCCCGCCGTACCCTGAAGGTCCCCGGCCGCCCAGGGACCCCACTCCGGCGCCCTCCCGCCGTACTCTGCCTCCGACAGCTCGGGACCGCGGAGGCTCCGAGCCCGACCAGACACCCCTTTGTTGACAATAAACTTGGATTTCACAGGGAGGCTCAGAGTCCCCCTCCGCCCTCTTGCTCCCCCTCTCCCGGCCTTCCCTCGGGATGGAGCCGGGCTTTGTCAGCCTCCCCCTCTCCGCTCAGGATCGCTGTGGAGGGTCCGTTCTTCCTCCGCCCTGTACCGCTCATTGCCATCACCTCCCCTTTCCTAGACAGCGCCGTTAGTTTTCTTCCTGCATCTTTTTTCTTCCCTCCTTAAAACACTCCTTTCCAGTCCCTTTCCGCCAACATGACAACCGCTCTAAGAAAGAAAGTCGATAGAGGTTATTAAAATGGACACAAGTCAGCTAAAGATTTCCAGGTAAAGCTGAGAGTGCCCCGTTTTCCGTTCTGCTCCGGCTGTGCGGGTGTGTGCCTGCCCGTCTGTGCCGAGGATGTGCGGCGGGGAGGGAGGGAGGAGTGGAGCAGAGGGATGCCTTTGGCCGCCGGTGGAGCCGGCTGTAGCAGCCAGGCGGGTCGTGGCTGCCCGGGCTGAACCCTGAGGGGGGACCAACGGCGCCGGGGCCGGAGCGCTGGGAACGGACTACGGTTCCTGCGGGCGGACTGTCTCCTTCTTTTATTAGGGGGTGGATCTAGTCCTCATTCAAAAACACAAACTAATACGTACAACCCCCCACCCCAACATTAGCCTCCGATTCGGTTGCCAGCCAGAGCCTTGCTTGCCTCGCAGAAGCTGCGGGAAGCACCCGAGTTTCGAAAAACCCCCAGCAATTGATGCAAAGACTCCTTAGCATGCAGGTATTACCTCGTCAGCTATTTTGAGGTGCTCAGTCACATACAATCATTAGAGACGTTAGAAATAAAAGCAAATTGCTTTTAAGTTCAAACCACCGTTGCTCTTTACAGACTCGTATTGACGCTCGGAGGGGAAACAGGGCAACGGACGGGCGTGTATTAACGACCTGAATTAAATGTCACATCCTCATCCATGGGGCTAGAAGTGTGAGACACCTCGGCCAAGGCTCAGCGCTCGCCCTCCGCTAGAGCCGATCCTTGCGCGTCCTTCCAGAGCTGCCCAGAGGGACCCCTGGAGGTGAGGGCAAAAAGCGGGGGAGGACCGCTGCGAGAGTGCCGGGATGTCCTCGGTGTCCCCTCCCCAGAGCCCGTCCCTTTTCCCGGGGGGGTCTCGCTGTGAGCCGTGCCCGGCTGCGTACCTCTGCCTGCACGGAAAATTCCCCTCCCTTCTTCTTCCACCCCCCTCCCTCCCCTTTCTTTTAAGTGGATTTTTGCTCTCACTTCAATAACACGCCGGCTCTAATTAGCTGCAATATTAAGAAACGCTGCTAAATGACAGTTTTATCGGGTTTGTGCAGATAGGAGGAACGCGGGGACCCAGCGAAATATCCACCCAATGCGTTTGGCGCTGGATCCCCGCCAGCAGCCACCGCTCGCTCTTTTTATATGGAAAAATGGCAACATTTTGGAAAGCAGCTTTAAAACTTTGACTTATATTTTACATGCTAAATAACGGGGAGAATGGCGACAGCGTTACAGAAAGCTTCAACCCTGCAAATATTTGAATGGGGCTTTTTTGTAAAGTAGAGCAGCTGTCAGTCAGCTGGCTTTGACAGCCTGCCACAATTTTGTCATTTAATAGTGGGTGTTAGGCTAAGTGCAAAACACTCTGGCAAACAGATGTCAAACCTACATCTCATATAAATGGGGGTTGTAAAATTGAGTTTTAACCCACATATAGGGTTTTAAAAAGCGATGCCAGTGTGTAAACTGTGTACAAAATAAAGATACTGACAATCTCCCGTGTGGGCTTGTTATTTAAAATAGGCTTATTTAGAAATCTGACCTCCAAATTATGCTAAATCTTCCTACATTTCAAACAGTGGAATATGAGAACAGTGCTTGGGAAAGTCGAAATTAAGGACAAATATGATGGCTTGTTGAAAGGGTCTGATTGCCGTGTGTAAGGAGAAACCAAGGCTCTTAATTCATTAAACTTGTCGTCACTCTTCCAAATTGGAAGGGAAGGGAAGGGAAGGGAAGGGAAGGGAAGGGAAGGGAAAGGCTTTGCCGGTTCAGAGGTTTTAGGCACTGTTTTCTACAGCGGGACCCGAGGGATTTGATTTGGGAGAAAGCGGCAAGGGAAGGAAAGACCGCAGAGGCAGGGAGCAGGCAGCTGCAGAAGCACAGACTCCGTCGGGTGAACGAAGGACCATGCAATGAGGTGGCCAGACCCACTGCAAAGGGTGGAGGGCACCCGCCCAGGACATGGCAAGAGATTATGAACGGTAGCAAGAAAATACTAGTCACAATTAATTTCTTCGGAAGTTACTATTAGAAGCATGAGTTGCTTTTCCTTTTCAACTCACATTTCCAAGTCTCGTGTCTTCACCGACATGTGGTTTCCCCCAGTACTTTGAGGGACCTTCCAGACAAAATTTCTTTGAGCATCTAAAAACTGCCATCAGTATTTACACAAAAAATTGTTCGTTGCCTCAGCTGGTTAGGACAAAGCAAGAGGAGTAAAGATGATAATTCATTGCACGAATGATATTATATGGATAATATCAAATTCCCCAGAATAAGTCTGCACCGACATTATCGTTTCGGAAGCTAAACATAGCTTCCTAGACAAATCGACATGAGGGGATTAAACGAAACATTTAATTGAAAAGAATTGTTTGTAATAATAATTAACCACAGTTTAAACACACGCTCAGCTGATTTCCTCGTCGAGTACTCACTTGCAATATTTGCACTGTCCTAGCTGATGTTAAATGAGTAGAGGAATGCACACGGGGTGATTATTGATCACATGCAGTTACTGCTGTTTACATTTGAATCCCATTTGATCCGAACTCTCTCCACAATCCCCAAAGCTCTGCTGCTTGATTACAGCGTTTTTCCCTTTGCAGGTTTTTTTTGTTGCTTCGCGGGGGCTTTCGACACTTAGTTTGTAGAGCGACAATGAGTGCCTGAGGCTGGCTAATCCTGCCGCAGGTGTTCGGGAAGCGCGGGGAGAAGCCCCCGCTCTGTGGGCGGCGGGCAGCGGACCCCGGCCGCAACTGCGGGGCTGCAGTTCGCACCCCCGGGCTCTCGGGGAGGGGCTCGGAACCTTCCCCAGCCCTTGCCAGGACTCTTGGGTCAGTACAGTACTGCCGCATCTGACCTGAAAGTTGCCGCTTCAGAAACCCCAGACTTAAAAAAATGTATTAAGAAAACCCCAGCGGTTCGCCTGGAGTGCTCCACGCTGAGGGCACTGGGGACTCCTCGGGCTCCAAGCACCAGCCCCGAGGTAAGGTCTCCTCCATGCCTTGACAACGCCAGCTGCAGCCTAGCATCAGATCACATCGTCAAAGAAAAAATAAGGTTTTATTCTGGAATAATTGCCTCTGAGTTATTTTAAATCAATTGTAGCTGGAACTTTGATGGGCAGCTCGGCTGGTTCTGCGGCTGGTCCCTGGCTCCAGAGAGGAGCCTGGACTGTCTTTATTCAATTTCCTCATGCAGGAAAATGCCTGTAGCTGTTATCCAGTCCATTTGCCTGCAAAGAAAGGCTATGGTAGCCTTATTTTCATACATGTAGATGACCAACAAATATGGAAAATTTGATACATATTAATAATTTTCTCTTGCTACTTAAAAATGGATATTCTGTTACCTCTAACATGGTTTGCTCTTTTTACCAGTATACTTATATGAGTATTTGACTGCTTTCCATCATAGACACAGCTGTCTCTTTTTCAGCATTCTGCCATGAAACAGTTGTAAGCCTCAGAAATCAAAATATAACTCCCATAGCTAAATATTTTTTCCTAAATGCAGCAGTTCTATCAAGTCTTGAAGTTAAGTCCGGTGCCTGTCCTACAATTGCTCTGGAGTATAGATCAGCACCTCTCCAACAGCAGTGTCATGAGAAATCCAGGCACTCAACTTGTATCTATTCCATCACTTCAAATGTTAATATTAGCATGTTTTCAAGGTGGAAATATCATCAAAAAAATTCAAATGATAGAGCTGGGAAATTGCTAAAACTACATTGGAAATGTAAACAAAGATGATTTCAATTATAGTGTCTAAGGATTAAATGGGGTTTGTGCTGTAGACAGGAAACCCAAAGTTCACCAAAATTGTGTCTCCCATGGGATTGGTTCCTGTGATTGCTGTGGAATGATGCCTGATCCATACTGGAGTGAAATCAGAGGGAAGCTATGACTTCTGTAACATGCAAGCTATAAAAATCAACAGGAGAAATCTAATTGTTTGTTTGTGTTGCTTCTCTCATTTAATTTTAGAGCAGTAGACAGTAATGGAACTATTTTCTCAGTTTGGTAGGTTTTTGTTTGTTTGTTTGTTTGTTTTTGTTTTTTGTTTTTTTTTTTTGAGGGGGGGTGGAGGTGGTTAGGTCTTCAATTTGTTACCCCTTTCAATAGGGTCTGAAGTCAAAACCACACCATTCTAGTGCAGAATACACATTCCAAGACCAAAATGCAAAACAGTTTTTCAAGTGGCTTATGAGTAGAAAGTATGGAGTGAAGATTAGTTATCCCACTGCAATGCAATCCAGTCATTCAATGAGATCATCAAAGTTGAAGGTATTGCTTTAAAATGAAGCATGGCTTAGCATCAGGCTTAGCTTCAAAGAGACTGAGGCAACCTAACACTCCTCATTGAAGAATGAAGTGTTTAGATACTGTCATCGTTGTCATGAACCCACCAGAACATGTTACAGCTTTAAGAAATCAGTTTCTTTCTGAGTATCCAAGCACATGTCCCAAAAGATCAGATTTTTACAGCAATGGCAGAAATGGTTGCACATATTTTGTATAAATTTAACATCATATATTTGAATTTCCTGGGGAAGGTGACAGCATATTTTCCATTTGATGCTCCAGCAGTATGTGCAAAATGAGGGCATGTATTTTCTTCTGTTTACTTTGTAGATGGTTCCAGTGCTGGAGAAGCTCCTTCTCAAATCATTGGGATGAGTAGATCTCAATGAGGCATTGCTTGCTGAGACAGTGACTGCTATGAAACTATTCAAACCCTTGAGCTCCTCTTCCAGTGAGGATGATTCACTTTTGCTGCTTTACCAGGACTGCCCCTGGGGCAGTCACCCCGGGGGTTGGATTGCTTTTCTTGCATTTCTGTTACATTGGGTCCAGCCGTGCTGTCAGTTCGTTGCCATATGTTCCACCAAAATGCCCCAATGCTCTGATTGTTGCTACTGCAGAAATCCTGGGCTTTTGGCTGGGATGGATATCTCATATCCTTTGTGAGAAAACCTGGAGGAAGGAGAGAGGATGGTTTTCTCCAGAGCCCTCTTCTCAAAGGCAAAATATGGATGTGAGGCAATCTGAGCTGGGAGTCATAGACTCAGACCCTGCTTCAGCTCTCAAAAGCTGTTCACATGCGTTGAAGCAGTGCAATCTACTGGCCATTAATAACAATTAAGAAACAGCCTGAGGTCCCTGGGAAGTCCTTTAGATTTCAGCATTTTTAGGGCTCCAGGATATTTAGACACAAAATTGGCACTGAAATGAACATAAACTCAGAATCTAAATCCCTGGACTTATATCCTTGAGCTGAAGATGTGAGAATTCTGGCTTAATCTCCCTGAGCCTCTACTGAACCAGAGATACACTGGCTACTACAACACACAGGAACATCACAGGGGAATTATGAGAATAAACTTGCTAATACTTTTAAAGACACATAAAGAGGTAACAAATGTGCTCAGGATTTTCATTACGATTTATCACCATGACACTCACTGGCTGGGAAAGCAAGAGATAATGTTTAGAAAAATCTGAGGAATATTGTCTTGTTTGAAAATATCTCTGCTACTAATGTGATGACTGTCTAGTGGAGTTGTGGTTGCTGGGAATTCACACACTGATTTTATGGAGAGATAAAAGAGTGGAGTTTATATGGAATAAACCCCTTTTGAATAAAACAATCTGCATAAATGCTTTAAGAAAGCCTATAATTATGATAAAAATGTTGCTCAGAGTTAAAATTATGAAGCAATCAAAATTTATAAACAGTCTCTCATCGACTTTTAATCATACTTTCTCATATACAAACTGTAGAAAACATATAGTAGCAATATATAACAATACATATTTTATTTTTAGTAATTTAGGGTGCCATGCCATTCTCTTTAATCAGACAAAGCTTGTCTTGTCCAGCTGCACAGTACTGTCCTTAAATGTCAAAAACCACATAAAGTTCTCCAGTTTTATATATACTTTATCTGAGGTTTTATCCTGCTGGCAGTTAAACACCTTTTAAGAGGGGTTGTGCCCTGTTTAGGCTAGATCCAAAACTCTCTTTGGTCATATTCCCACCAAGAATCTCTGGATCAGGGCCTCTACTCTCACTGCCTGCTCTAAAGATGCTCACTCAGTGTAACACAGGATCCTACCCACATCTCCCCTGAAACTCCCTTGTAGACACTGCTCTTCCTTTGTCATTCATTAAGGAGAATGCTCAAATTATATGCATCATGTAGGACTTGGATGGCAAGAGACATTCAAAAGAAGGAATATTTGTAGTGGGAACCCTGCCAACTTGAATGGTAGCCTACCATGTCTATAAGCTCCATTGTTTCCTTTGAGATGAACTAGCTGAACACATTCAGGATGCATCCTGATAGTAGTGTGTCTCCCTTGGCAAGTTGTAAAATTCACTGGTATTATTGCGTTATGAAAAATATGATCACAAGTGTGGTCAGATAGGTCATTATAATGAAATATTTGCTTCAAGAAATATATATTTTTAATGCAGTATTACTAGATTATTTTCTGGAACAAAATAGCATGCAGAGTATTCCATCTGAATTCCTTACGAAAATGAGATCTATTGAATTGACTGGCACAGCTCTTATTGATAGGTTAACTGTTCGAGTCCCCTTAATTACCAGAGTGAACAGCCTTTTCTGCTAAAACATTGATTCAACTGCTGCATTCAGCCAGACATAATAATAAGCAACAACTGCCCTGAGTTTCACAAGGTTTGCACCTTCCAAATGGAGTGTGACATCATGTCCAAAACCACAAGCTTTCAATGTTTTCAAGGGGCGACACCCTTCGAGGACTTCCTATTGATTCCATTTGTCTTCAGGTCTTCGTGAATTCACTCTCCTTTCACTGACCAATAGCCAGAAACAGAAGTTGCCAAGTGGACTACAGGTGAGGAGAAGGACTGGAGAAGTCTCCTTCCACAGTCTGTGGGGCAGTACTCTAAGGAGTGTTCATCCTATTAGTCTGTGGAGTGATATGAATACTTCGTGGCTTTTTCAAAGATACCACGCTGTATTTTATATGAATTCTGCATGCTTGAAAGGGAAAAGTTTTTGGCTTGGGAAAGTGAAACTTCAGCTTGATCCTCAGCTAGATGATTTAGATGGCAGTTTTTGAAGGATAGAGAAGCTTCATGTGTGCAGTTGATGTGTGTTCTCTGATAGTACTTGACTATCAAGCAATGGCATGCTTGGATGTGCTTGCCATGCTCCAGTCCATGCCCCAAATCCAAGCACAGTGCAACTTCATTTTCAGCCAAAAAAACCCTATTTTCCCTTTGTGACTTTGTGATTTTGGGGGAGACAGGCAGATTTATTTTTTTCTTATTTTTATAGCCCAGTTTTCTGACACTTGGCCCTATTGGGGGTTTACCTACAGAAGGATGGGTAGAAGTTATTTCTTGTGATTATGACACTTAATTTCTTTTCTATGAAATCTTTACATTTAGCAGTCTATAATCACTAATTATAAACATTAACTCTCACTTTGTGTCTATATGTGGGCCTAAAAATGTGGTTCTGTTTCCAGCTGAGACAAATGAATGTCATGAGCGCTCTGTGTAGGATGCAGGGCAAAAATACTACAACAAAACCTAAACAAACCTAAAGCATGAAACCAAACATTTTGTACACTTACATTAAAATTATATCGAAAATTGGGAGCATGAACTACAAAACTAGGCTCCTTTCTGTTTTACAAACTGCAACGTCTGTTAAGAAAAACTAAAGCATAATTGCAAATTGGAATTTCCTGCCTATTCTTACATCGACATTTGTGTTTTTCTCTTATCATCTCCCACAAGTAAATGGAGCAGCTTCCTAACCCTCTTGTTATATATCACATTCAATGTAACAGTTTAGCAAATTCTCCAATTGTGTTGGTGTTTGCTTTCACAGACATGGAAAGCAATTTGATGTGTCCTTTTAATGAGTCATTTTCATGCAAGGAGAAAAACAGTGGTTGCGGAAGTTCCTAAAGCATGCTGCTCATTGATTTTAAGATTCCCTTTTGAATCCATATTGCTTAAAACCCAGATTGTTTTGTCAGAAGAGTTATTCAAACCATCTTTTCTTCTAACTCTTAAGTTTGAAGAACTCCAGCTTCTTTTTACCCCTTTGCAAGGGCTGCAATTTTGTCACTGAATTGACTTTGCCACAAAACAGTGAAGTGAAATTCAAGGTTTAGTTTAAAAATTTTTAACACTTGGTGGTTAATGCTAACTGTCAAAATGTTAGAAGGATGCAAAACCATCTGTTCATGATAGTGCAAGGGAAGTGGAGATGGAAGTCTAGTAGGGCAGAAGTTCTCCTCATCTGTAGCAGGCATTGTCTCTAACCTATAATGGTGACAATATAAATGTAATTTTTTAAGCTGTGCTCCTGTGCTGATCTTTTCAGTGGTGTTTCTAATGAACACACAAACCTACTTATGCTTGAATTCTCAGCTGGACAAAGGGTGGCTTGAGTGGACAACTAATTGCAGTGGATAGTTTCTTTAGAGGAACAAGGAATTTGGGACCCAACAAAACAACCATGAGAACAGATGAGCCAGACCCCCTACACTGGTCATTGCAGGAACTACAGTGGTCATCATAACCCTGCCTCTGGTCACAAGTGCAAAGGGTTCCTTTGGGGTTTCACTTAACGGACAAGATGGAGAGATGGCACATACTGAGCCTACAAGCAGTAATAAAGGAGGGTCTGAACTTTGGGCTACAGAGGGCCACATGAGCTGTGTCACACTGAGGAATGTAGGTGTGCTTTCCTACCCCTTTGCTTTGGTGAGACAAGTCAGACATGGCCTAACTCCACGATGGGGGTAGATTGAGGCACACACCATCTAATCAATGTGTTCAGCTTTTTTTTCAGATGCACCATCAAAGAGCTGTGGCAAGTGTAGCAGTGAGTCCTCTCATCTAAAGCACTGAGACTCATGGCTTTTGGGCATCCTACAACATCCTACAGCAAAGGATACAGCTCCAGTCACATAAGGAGGTGAGAGAATGTGTAACAAAAAAGCACGAAGAAAGGTGATCCCTGTAGCATCTTGCATTCCCACATGTATGTGGCATTTAGCAGGGGCAGCAGGCAGCATGTGTGTGCTAGGGATGAACTTCTGGTCATGTTGTCAGGGCAGCAGGGGTGTGCCCTGGGGCATGGGGGAAAGAGTCAGAGGACACAGACTGCCAGAACAACTCATCTGATTACAGCTCCCTCGCTGGGGCAAGCTGGTGGGTCACAGGGAACAGGATTGAATGAATGTTTTTCTGGATCTTGCTTGTTGGATACATGCAAAGCACATCGCTGCAACTTGTGACTACAACTCAGTCTTACAAAAGTAAATTTCGCTGGAATAAGGGACCATTAGAAAACAAATTCTCTAGTATTCATGTGAGCCCATTTAAAAGCAAAATCATAGCTCATTATTTTTCTTTTAAACTAAAGGAAAATCTTGTAAAAGCAAGAACTGACCATCATTTAGTTGAAATGTAGGTGAAATTGATAGCTGAAGCTATTGGTGAACAGAATTTATAGTGTGAAGACTCTATAAATTGTGTTCAGTATATTTTCCAAACTACACAAATAAAATGACAATTATTTATTAGAATCCTACTTCAGTACAAAAGTTTAAAGTTTCTTTTTGGGCATAATGACATTGGCTGTACTTAGAGTCTGTATATTAGAATGATACAGGTAATTCTGAAACTGTAGAAGTCTTACCAAAGAGTGAAACCACTGCATACAAGCTGAACTACCTAACCCAGCCATGAATTGTCTAAACAAAATTATTTTATACAATGTGTCTGTTTTCCACATTTTAATTAGCAACTGCAGATGGCTGTTGCATAATCCTATTTATTGTCTGTGCTTGATACCTCCCAAATAGCTCAGTGATTGAATTCACACCTTAGTGCAGCAAATGCATTAGCTGAAAGAGAAGCACTAACACTAAGATTCACTTTCTGACATAAATATAATGCAAGCATGTCTCCTTCACTGGCTCAACAGAGGAAAAGCTCTTTTAATTTATAGTCTGTTGGTTGCAAAGATGCCCCAAGGTATTTTGTATAAATGCATATTGATGTCTTCTGTGAATTTTTGCTTCCCAGCAGAGTTTCTTTGCATCAGGGATCACAGTGCCCCCATTAGATAATCACCACCCTCAATGACATGCAGCCTAATCATGCAATTGATCACAGTAAATCAAAGATTCAGGAATTCTCCGAACAGCTGTCTGCAGCTAACCCTTTCTGTGCAATGGGCTGCCTTGGGCAGGTTTCCCCGGGGGCAGATTTATGGGAGGGGAAGGGAGGGCAGGTGTGGAGTTTGCAGCCCACCTGTCTGAGTGCTGGGCCCCAAGGTGCAGCGAGGGCTCTGCTCCTGCTCCCCGCTGCTGCTGCCTCACACTGCTGCCTGCCACAAAGCAACCAGCTCTCCACTCCTGCTAATTATGGTGGCTAACAAGCTACTCACATACCTGTGTGCAACACAAATCACATTAATTAAGTTCTCATCATTTAAGATTCTTGGAGCCACAAAGAGTGTCCTGACCACAAAGAGTTCTACCCTGCCTACCTACTGGTAACCTTCTCTTTCCTCTACTTTTTCTTTTTCTCCCCTCCATACAACCCTGCTGTTTTAATTGAGGTTATGAGAAGCAAGAGACATCGTTGGCATCTCACAGCTGCATTCTTATTTGAGTCCTAATGTTCAATGAGTATTTTGTTTAGTGTTCATGTAAAAGGGTAGAGCTTTAAGTGTTTGCTTCACCACATTAGGATATATATTTTAAAATACTTAACTGTTTCTTCACATGAGAAAAACCACTTGCCTCTTGCTCAACAGGGGTACAAGCATTGGTAGAGAACTTATGAGCATTTACTTAGAAAAATGAAAATTTACATAAAAATAACCA
This sequence comes from Tichodroma muraria, assembly GCA_013390105.1. Taxonomy (NCBI): domain Eukaryota; kingdom Metazoa; phylum Chordata; class Aves; order Passeriformes; family Sittidae; genus Tichodroma; species Tichodroma muraria. The sequence goes on along the minus strand of WAAG01036862.1, from coordinate 10,488 downwards.
TTAAATATTTCAAAATATAAAAACGAACAAGATAAAAGATTCTAAGTGATTAAACAAGATTTTAATGATTTCATTATCTCAGCTCAGTTTCCCTTAAAAAAAACCAAACCCAAAACTACCAAAAAAAATTACTTATGTTATATCTTATCTCTCCCAGAATATATTTTATTCCAAAATTATAGAACATCTGTTGTGCAGCTTTCTGTGCATTTTAATAACTATTTCAAAATTTTTTACAGGGAGGGTACGTATTTCTGTTTATTGAAATATTTATTGGATGATGGAATGAACAGGTCTCAGTGACATGGTACATATGATTTTAAAAGAAAATGGCTTGCAGTGGGTTTGTCTTAAAACCAAAGTTTCTTTCTGTGGCCAGCATAAAGATACAAAAAGCCACACTGGCATTGTTCAGGAACAACAAGGGACAATATTTTATCTCTTGTCAGTGGTGGAAGGACAGATATAAAATTTCATGCTTGATTTTTATAAGGAAGTCCATCTTGTGAATGTACTATGGCTTTGTAATAAAAGGAAGCATCAACATAAATTTGTATCAACATTGACATTGTTTGCTGAGCCAAGACCACAAACAAACTCACCAAAGCTTTTTTGCTGTTAATCTGTAAAAGAAAGCCTACCTCTTTCTGAAGGTCAGCAATGTAAACTGCTACACAGGTGATCAATTAACTGAACTTCCAACAAGACCAAGAGGTATTCTTCATGTCCTCAAGACACTGCCTCTGCATTAAATACCACCCCTGGCTACACCTGTAAAATGATGCTGCCAGTGTTACCTGGACAGTGTCATTTGTCCAGGAGGGAAAGAAAAACACAACTTAAGCCCAAATAAATGTTTATGGACAGGAACTGAGATGGACATGTCAGAAGAAAAGATATTTCCCAAATCCTAAAGTGGCTTTTATGGTCCTGATTTATCAGTCTTTTTTTCCTCATAACCCCTGCTGGATACAAAAGAGAGTTTAATGGGAGAAAATGACGGCATGAGTGGATGATATGGAGTATACTAGAATACATCCAGAATTAAGTTAATGTTCTCTTGAGGAGAAGGTGAAAGTCAGCACTAGAGATAGTGTAATATACTATTGGTCCACAAGAGAAGGTGAAAGTCAGCACTAGAGATAGTGTAATATACTATTGGTCCACAAGACGATTTTAAGATACTTCTTGTTTGTTTTGTTTTTATGCACTTCTCGTTGGGTGCTTTATTTCAGGAAAACTCCATGAAGAAATTTGTAAAGATTCCCCTCATTCCATCTATGTCCAACAAATAACATAAAAAAAAAATACAAAAGCATGCAAGGATACTAGATTAATTACAGGGAACATTGTATTTGTTCATGATTTTCATGGTATTTATTTAAAGACACTGAAATAAGTGACAAAGACCTTTGCATTTTGTTTATCTAAAGCCTCATGATAACAAAAAGTTTGTGATTCCTTTGAGCAGCCAGAAGTGGTTGATATCTAGTACTGAGAAAGGAACCTTATTCAAAATAGGGTAATTCTTAACCTCCATTTCTACTTCCATTTCTCTCTACACTCCCAAAGACAGTTTTTGTGTTAAGCTCTGATCCTCAAAGTGAAACCAGGTATTTCCTGAAGACATGGGAGTACATGGAGAATATTTAGGAATTGAGAGACCCTCAAACTCCATGCCTTTTTTTTTTTTTTTCTGGTGGCCTGGCTTGGAAATAAAAGCTAAAAAGTTATGTTATGAAAATCAATTGCATATCTTAGACAACACAGAAAGTAAAAACAGAATTCAAGTAATGAATCCAATAACTTCAATTATGTTTGGCTTGGTTGTACTCAGTAAATCCTACTTATACAAATGTGTTTTAAAGTTAATTATCTACTATAATTCTAATCTAAATATATTAAAAGGACTTCTTTACCATTTTTAGTCTCCTGTGAAGCCATTTGGGTGTCCAAGTGATTGAACTCTAGCATAAAACTGTTGACATTAAAATAGGGTATAATAAAGAGAGCCAGTTAATTGCTAGAAGGTCAATGAAGAGAAAAGGACTGTGCTCAGTTTAACAGCAGCATGGCAAGCAATGCTAGGAAGAGAAATTGCTGCCAAAGAGAGGACATATGGGTGACCTGCATTGCAGAAAATGAAAAATGACATACCATTTTCTTATTTTCAGGTAATAGAAGTTGCAGATGGTTCTGTGATTGACAATTCATACAGAAAAACTGAGTGAGATGTACCTTGCCAGAAGCCTGTGTTCTAAAATCTGTACCTGAGCTGGTCATCTGAACACCCTCTAAAGTCAGTGGAAACAAATGTACTTGTCTAAAACATAGTTCTCTAGAACCACACATATTTTTCCTCACTGGAAATGAAGAGACCTGGAGGTAACAAGTTCAGATGTGAACATCTAAAACTAGATTATAGAAATCCTACCAAAGGCATGTCTGATGCTGGAAAACCATTAGCAGTATAGGCAGGACAAGGGAAGACCAGGGAGTAACAGCCTTGGACACCTACCAACTGCTGCCACACCAGATCTTCAGCAGGGCACTTCAAGACTGTCCAGTGACATTACATAAACTTAGCAATTGTGCCAGTCCTTGGTTTTATAGAATATATAGAGACTATATACTGTGGTTCTGAAGTTAGAAAGAAGACCCTTGTTTCATGATTCTATTTCTAGATCAAACTTTCTGTATGAAGTACTAAATTGGCAGTTTGCATCAAAGTGGTCTTGAATAGAGAAATCCTCAGGAAGCAATACATGCTCTTACACTGGTTAGTGATGCATGAAGAGGTTGGAGTAGGACCACAAATCTTTAGTTCTAAGAAGCATTAGTCTTGCTTTTATCGTTGACTCAAAAATACACTCTGAGATGAAGCCATTGTCTGTAGATAGGGCTGGTCACAGGCTCCCTTGAAGGCAAACCTACTTCACAGACTCCCAAACATCTTCAGTTATTTTCAAGTTAGGCTTTGGAGGTGTTTATTTAGGAGTTTATATGTCCTGCTGATTTTATTGCACTTCTTTTGATCTGGGGAATGTGTTGTAATACTGTGCTTTGTAATCTGCATTTTTACCAAAATATTTTTCCACTGTGATTTTCAGCTCTTTGGATATTTGAAATGTTAATGCTTTGCACTCACAATTCACTCTTAGCTATGAGCAAACTGGTAGGTGAAAGTGCAAGTGTTCAGATACATATTCATGTATTTATACTGTGATCATGAAATTGAAAGGGCTCTTTCACAAGTACAAAATAGAAGGTAAGGCCTCTCTTCAGCTGAACAACATATTCTCCCTTCAGCATCTTGTTCCCCATCGAACCACCAACATGCACAAAGACTTGTTCTCCACTGTGCAGTAAAACCCAACTCTTACTTTTTTCCTATCAATTCTCCAGTGCTATCTTTGGGCAAGAATACTTCTTATTCTTTATTATCTCTAGTGAACAAATGCTTATAAATGCCACAATTTCACATGCTGGCAGTTGTCTCAGTTTATGTAGGCAAAGTTCCCCTTCTCTGCTTCTACTTAAGCACACAGAATCTGGCATATGTCTCATCTGTGTTATGGTTTCTTACACGTCATCATAGAAGATACCTAAGAATTGCAGCCCAGCTTTTGATTATTTGCTTCATTTAGCTTGTTTACTCTCTAACTCAGTTAATTTATTACCTTTATCATATACTAATGCTGTGGCATGATCAAATGTCACAGAATGGTTATAATGCTGTTGCAAATTTAACTGGATTGGGAAAATACTATTGATACAAGCATTGAAATTCTTCCAATCAAGTCTAAGAAATTTGAACCACTCTCTTTGGGCCAAATGAGCTTCAAAAATGTCTCCTGTGTGAAAAGCCTTCTATGAAAAAACTACTGGTTTGTATCTCTTCTTGATATACTGAATTTACTCTTTAATTTACTGAATCTTCATACTCTAGGCATTTATTCCCACATGTTCTAAAATCTTGGCTTTTTAAATAGTCCCTGAAAGATCAGCAAGGGTTTTGCATGATGCTTGTTAAACCAGAGCTCACAATTTGCTGATCCTAAAGATCTCTTTTTCTCCATGGTGAAAGAGGACCATAGGCAAACACAAGAATCATGCCCACTTCAAAGGACAGAGAAAAGAAAGCAAATGTACTTCTATTAAAATGTACTCTCCAAGAAAGTGTCCTGCTAAAGATAAGTTTTTAAAATAGGGATTTTAGTAGAAATATCAGTACTTCTGTGACTATGCAGGCTATGGATCTCAGGTAATGTCTAGATTCATAGGCAGAGCAGGTATCTGTGCTCCTAGATATAGATTGATACTAATGACAGAGGGGAATTCAGGGATCTAGGAGTTATGCTTATATTCTCATGGATGCCGCAAGCCTTCAGGCTTTTTTCTCTGACAGATGGGATGATATGGGCAGATGTCAAAATCCTCACTTAAAGAGTGAATGTGGTAATAAGAGAACAGAACTATATTGTAAGGCATTTAGTCTTCTCTTTAAAAGAGAACACCTGTACAGTAAGGTTAGGTTTTTGCTTAACAAAAATGAAATCAGATTACTGGCTTGGAAGACTAAGTACTATGTGTACTTACTTAAACAAGGAGTGGGAAGAAACAGGTGCTGAGAAGCACTGAGGTTCTGTTAAGACATCTGTTTAACATTCAAAGTTAGCAGCATTTTTTAGAATGGGTAACACCCAAGGATAAAAGCTGTAACAATTACAGATAGACTGAGGAATAAAAAAGTAACCCTCTAAAGCTCCTACAACAACTAAAGAGCATACGATGTGGATAAGATCACAGGGGGAAGGTTGTAAAAAAAAAAAAATCAAATAAAAATGTTAAATAAACACTGGTATGTAGATAAAGATAAAATCCATGTAAATGTCCATGCACCGTTACGGAGGCCTAAAATCAAAAAACAATTTGCCAGGCACTGGAGAACGTATAATCTGTATTGCACGATGGTGTCACAGAACAATGGGATGGTGTTTGTCACACACATAGCAGTATGGAGAGAACAGACTGACAGAAGTGGTGTGGGAGTGACCTTGCACCTGGAAAAACCCATTGAATTACATTAACCCAAACTTTCTGAATAGGAAAGGTCACATGTCAGATCTTGCTTCAGTAGAGACCTCTGTCTTCAGAACCACTGTGTGGAAGCCAGCCAGAGAGAGAGTTTGGATTAAATCCTGATGCCAACGAGCACGACTGGCTTTAAGATTTTGCTGCCTTTATGGTGACCCTAAGGCTGCCTAGGGTAACATAGGCATAACCCTACCTGCTCTCTGACTTCTGGACCTGCAAGAGCAGCCCTCATTGCAGTAGGAGCAGGCTCTCAGTTCTCCACAGCATCCTCCCCGCCTGAGTGCATCTGGCCAGGCGCAGCTGCACTGGTGTCCCCAGGATGTGAGTGGAGCAGCTGTAGGGATGGAACCCTGGCAGGAGGTCCAGTGCTAGGACAGTTTAGGATAGAGTGAGAAGAGACATCAAATTTTATGGGACTGGGAGAGCAAAGCTTATTCACAGAGATGCCAGAGGCTGTGACACCTAAGTATCATAAAGAAAGCAGCAGAAAGCAACCATATTGTTTGACAGCAACACTGACAGCAATCATAACAGAGACAAAAGCATAGTCTGAATTACTAAATTATTGATAACTTCAGTGTACCTTTCTGAATAGCTATTCTCAGAAAGTCTCTTTCTGATTTGATCCTAGCAGTTAAAATGTAAACTTTTCAGCTCTCAGCACAGAAAGTGATATGTTAGTTACTGTATAGGAAACAGGAAACAAGACTTGCTAAATGAAATTAAACATTTCCATAACACACTGGCACAAAAAAAAGCAATCAGAAGGGAAGCTGCCAGAATCTGTATGCTAAATCATCCCTACCAGTATAAAAGACACCTCAGATGAGGGGAAAACTATGGGAGAAATTCTCTATTTAGAATTGTGTTCAGCTAGTGCTTTTGCTGTTTCTCTGACATTTCTGGCAAGGCTGGTAGATTTAACTCGGAGTTAATAATGTAAATAATTGTTCAAACTCATATTTAAATTAGATAGTACAGGAAGGAAGATATTAGCCCTAGTTTTTTATCCTCATGGTCTTGAAGGTTTTTAAAGGTAACATAGAAGGAGGTGGTTTAAGGTAAATCAAAGAGAGTTTTTTAAATCCATAACAAGAACTGTGTTACAGATTAAATAAGTACATTCTTGCTTCTTCCCTAGTACATCCTCTCCAGTCAGTGCTACCTATTTTTGGACTAAAGTCAACTAACACAGTAAAATGAGCAGGGAAACACCCTTGCCATGGCTCTTGAACTGATCAGCAAAAAAAGATCTTCAAGAATTGGAATGGTTTTGGGGAAAATACACAGTCAGTCTAAATGTCACAAAGATATATATCATCCTAGGAAAATTTGTTGAAAGCACAACTCCTAAATTCTAAAGACACTAGAGATGAAAAAGCCTCAAATTTTGTATTCAAACTGTAGTAAAAGTGCTGGTACATGACAGACTACCTGCAGGGAGATGGTAGTTGTGTTGTAACCTGCTCTTCCAGAAGCTTCCCTGGGCCAATTAAGGTGTGTATAATTTACTCTGGATCATTATGGTTATGAAGGATGGTGATGAATATGTGGAGACCATCAGAGAACTCATGTTATATGACCTTTATCCAATTTTCACTAACAAGTTAACATCCCCTTAGAATGAAAAAGGTGAAAAACACTGCACGGAGAGATATAAAGGCTGGTGAGTCATTTCAGTGATGTTATTACTGAAGCCTTTTCCAAACAAAAATGGCAAGTGTTCACACTGTCTGCTAGTTTGCTGAAACTGGCTAACCCAAAGTTAATACAGTCTTCATTGTCAACCACCATTTCCCCTGCAATTGTTATTGCTGTTATTTAGAAAAACAAAAAATATCCCTACATAGCCATACTTTCCCTTCAGCTCCACTGGTGGAAAGACAGGCCATTTAGGCCACTGGTGAGGACTGAAGACATCTGATTTAGAAAAATCTTTTTTTTGGGACAGGATCTAATTGTGTATGTTCTGATTACAGTTACAAAACATTGCTCCTCCCCTCAAAGCTCCTAAGAGGTATATCTCAGAAAAAAATGAAAATAATCTATAGTGGCCTAATTTTGATTTTGCTGTCATTGCTATTACAATAACAATATGAGGCCCCAGATATAAATAAGACCTTTTGGAAACATATAAGGAGATGCACTACTTGCCACCAGAGATCTTATGGTCCCAGAATTACCTATAGGGCCCAAGTCTACAATACAGAGATCCCTTTGAAATACTTGCACTTGAAGAAACTTTTAACTAAATGGTATTCTACCACTTTCAACTCTCACAGCAATGAGTTTCTTCCTCTCTTGTGTGAACACCCTTTCTTACAGAAGCACATTAATAAGAAGAGGTGTGTTACGGATAGATCATGAAATACTGAAAATAAGTAAGATGGAACCTCAAAGGGGATTTTTGAAATTCTTCCCAAAAAACAGATCTTCCCAAAACTACAGATCCCTCCACAAGCTACACCAGCAGTACAGCAGTGCTGTATATTTTTCACTATCTTTTTAGGACTTCTCTTTTTTTAGGAGAGCCACTGTTCAGAATAAGGAAAATGTTCTCCGGTGAAAACATCCCAACATGACGAATACATTTTATATTTTGAAGCTGCACATCGCTTTGATGGGGAAGATACATTTAATGATGTTAAAGAAGGTAGAACTGCTGACTGACATAACATTTCAGGACTGATTATTGAGCATATCTTTCCAATGGGGTCTGTTCTTTGTGTGCTGTCTCTGTGAAAGAGTGAAGGCTTTGCAGTACACAAATTCCCTGGGGCAAAGTGAAGGTTTGAAACCTCCCACACTTCACCCTGAAAGGTTGGTGCTTGATAGCAGTCTTGGAACTTAGGTTGCATTTAGACAAATTGATTGTATCTTTCTCCAAAGGTGTACACCATTCTGAGGTGAACATAAAGGAAACCAACAGAAATAAACTGAAGAACAACAGAAGAAAAAAAAATCCTATTCCTTGATTTGGGAATACTAAATTCAACCAAGAGGTTTATTTGGGGAACATTGTCATTCTAGGCTCACTTTGTAATCAACAGAGAAGAACAGGCACTTCCAGGATGTGATTTGAATAAAGAATGGTCTCACTTTTCCTTCATCAACTTCCTTTCTCTCTCAACTATGTTTGCAGAAGGCCTTGAACAACTCTTCTCCTATCTAGGCAGCTCTGCTGCTAGTCTCAGGTGCTTATCACTGGGTGTGAGAAAGTCAGGAAGTACGTTCACACGTTTTTGGTGCTTAGTACAAATTCAGGCAGAATTAAACACTACAGTCTCTGCAGTCTGTCGACCATGTCTACTTGACTGTATGAGTGCCTGTATTACAAATTAACAGTAAAGAATACTTAAACAGCAGTGACAGCTGGGACCAAGCCTCACGACTCTCTCATGCCTGCCCTCACCAATGGGCTGAAAAATCAAGCTCCCTCTTACCTATTCTTTCTGTGCTCCATAGCCTCACAGTGAACAGAATGAAGAACTTCTCTAGCTTGATGGGTAGGATAAACTCTGAGGAAAAAGGAATTGCGGTTCAAACCCCTTCAGTCCGAGAAAGGCTTAAAATCCATGTTTCCCACTTCTTGTAAGAGTGTTCAAACAATGAAGTTATTCTGAAGTGGTTGCTGCCTCTTCCTCCTCCAATCATTAGCTGCTTGCTCTCAAGAAACAACTCAGTGCTCTGGATTTCAAGTGGATGAAGGTGATTGAGGTTCAACACTTGTTCAGATCAAAACTGAGAGGTTTCCCAGGTGTTTGGTAGGTGGGAATTTCAGTGACCTGCTCAGACAGTGGAGAGAGAGAGGTTCCTAGCTGCTTTGAATTATTTCAGAAGTGGCCACCTTTCCCCACCCATTGTATTTGGAATGGAGATGTCTATCTCAGAGGCTCTGAATCATCCTGCTGGGCTGCCTGGAAGCATGACAGCACCCAAGCTGAGCAGTTCCTGTTGACAGTTCAAATACTGCCTTCACTTCATGACACAGTTCTTAGCCATTTCCTTTGAGCAGGTACCAAAGAAGTGGTGCTTCAGTGACAAACCTCCCTCACCTTCTATGATCTATCTTAGTAGGCTGGAATACAGGAAAGGCTGCTTCAAGCTAAAGACCCCTGAAGACCCCTGATTCAAGGTGATCAAGGCAATTTGTTTTAATTCCTAAAAATTTCCCTTCCGTAATGAGTCAGTATATTTGCAGTCATACTACTGAGCTCACTAGGGAACTGAGAAATGTATTCAGCACATACACACAGATATGTGCTGAATGCCAGCCTAGACATGACATTCTCCAGGCCGTCTGTTAGCATGGCAATGAGCATAACAGGTAGAGAAAGTGTGTTCACTCCACTAGAAATGGCCAGTTGCATTAAGTATAACATTTACATTTGCTTGTAGTTGTCTGCATTCAAAAGCAAATTTGATGCACTACACTCATGCCAGTAGATCCTCTATTTCCTCTCCCTCCCCTCCATTTAATTGCACACTTTTTTTGCTAGCTAGTCTTCCCTTTTCAGTCCTCAGCATGCAAATTATGCCCACTTTCACTTATTTTCTGACTAATTTAGAACTAAAATTTATGCTGCCATTCACGTCACTGCTGAAATTGGCTCAGAGCTTTCCAAGGGAGTTGCACTTGTTGACAGCAGGTATGAATATATTTCTTAGCTTTGAATGCCTTCATGTGAAAAAAAAAAATTGCAGAGCACTGTCAAAGCTGTGGCTGATACACTGCATAAATGTATAAAGTAAATAACCATACTTACTATGATGAATTCTAGTCTTAGTCCCTAATAACCACCTTTTGCAGGTAATAGTTGCTGAACTTTTATGTGGAAAATATAAGCCTGGCACCCTAGCATTTATGTACTAAAAAGCAAAAGCTGGTTATCAATATGCTTCCTTAAATCATGAAATTCACCACATGGCTAGGTGGTTAAAATATTACCAATTACTGCAATATGATGATGGGCTCCTTCAGAAGGAACAAGAAGGAAATCCCCCAGGACAGCATGAGCCTGAGAAGTAAGTTCTATTCTAGATATTTTTTAGGCAGAAAGTGCTGAGCCTCCTTTCATAGGATATTGATTTGGATCTTTGCATATATTGGCTGGCCCAACTGACCTTTGTCTGAACTGCAGCCTGAACAGTTTTCAAAGCATCTGCTTACCAGAACAAAAGTAAACTGCAAAAGCATATTAGATACAAAGCACTGACCTCTCTAGACTGTTTTTTCCTCCCCTTTGTTTACTATTTAAACTTATGTTATACGTTTGTAGCCTGAATGGTAGCTTATGCAGGCTAACAAATTAACTGAATGAAATGTTAATGTTTTGGTCATAATATATAACCTGTTAGAGAAATCTTACTGTTTAAAAAATGTAGAGACTC
>WAAG01036861.1:13030-25335 GCA_013390105.1 Tichodroma muraria | reverse complement strand
ATATCTTATTGAATATGTTGAATAGGAACCCCATAGCTAGCACAAATCACTGCCTAAGTTCTAACTCCAACTGATATTATCTTTCATAGGCACAATAGAAATTCACCTCATCCACAGATATGAAGACAGAGCAAATGTTCATTTTCTAAATAGGAGGGGGGAAGCAGCCCAAACCCCTCATTTTCCTCCTTATTCTACAGAGCTACAAATGTCCCTATGTCATCCTGTCTATACTGATGTCAGTGCGTACACAAACACATCTGTCTTCTTTATTTATTCAGTCATCAAAATTCCAAGTCTGCAAGCTAGTCATAATTATGCCTTCCAAAGAGGCAGGCACCTGCCATTTACTCTACCTTTTTCAATTACATCTAATTGAAGACTTGAGCTTAAGTAGAGGAAGAGAGACAAGAGTTCTTCAAATTGTCTAAACACTTTCTTTTGAATAGAAAAAGAGAGGTCTCCTACCACAGCTCAAAAGAAGTCCTCCAACATGACTGGCATAATAAAGAATATGAGATGCATTTCCTTCCTCTAAACACCCTACACCATGAGGATGTTTTTTACACAGGTGATGGCTCACAGCCAGAAGAAAACCCCCCTCACCCCCCAGCACTGCTGAAGTTAAGCCATTAGGGAATTTTTTTGAGTATAAGAACTCAGCAACTTCCAGTAATTTTCTCCTTCCAAGAGCACCCAGACAATGGAGGACAGCAGGTCAGAAACAAAAAAAAAAACAAAACAAAAAACCCCACAAAACCAACCAGACAAACAAAAAACCCCAACAACCCCCCCAAAAAATATCACCTCCCAAAAACCCCAAAAACAAAAAGAAAAAACCAAGTTTGTATGTGATGATACAGATGAGATGACTGATAGTATATTATCCTCTCTGAGTACAGCTGTAAACTCCTTGGCAACAGTAACCTGATAGTCCCTGTGCTAGAGTAACCTTCTAGGAATTGAAGAAGCTGGAAAAAAAACCCAGCTGGCTCCACTTATATAAGGGATGTAATTAAGCCTAAAAGAGAGGATGATTTCAGCCTGTGTGATCTGCATTAAGAATAGGTCCTTGAGAGCACTGTTGAAAAGGTACTCCTGGAACCTGTGTGTGTGCACACACGCGTCTTGGGATTTTCCCATTCCTCAGATAGTGATGCAGAACTTTCCATCAAGAGAGGGTAGGAAGGTATCATTTGGAGAGAAGATGGAAAGAGTCAAAGAAAGAAATCCTTCTATTATGTGATGAAAACAGTTGACCATGTTGGTCTGTCCCTCAGATTGATAGACAAGGAGCCACAGCTAACATACTGTTAGTAAATAAGATTGCTTATGCTAAAACCGAAATGGCCAAGAGGAAAATCTCTCACATTTGTTAAGGGGAAACTGGTGGTAAGTTGTGTAACATGAAAAGCAGAGTAGTTAAAAATATAACAACCCATCATCAGATTAATGATACATCCACAAAGATGCCCCAGTATAATCCTTGAGTTCATTTATAAGCAAAGCTAAAAAGCTATTTTTAATCTGAACAGAGGATATTACTGCATCAGAACTTCCTAGCCCCATTACTACCTTCCTAAGTACAGAGTGAACCTGTAGTGATCATATATTTAATTTTAAGATAATGGATGATGAGAGCCATTTAGCCATTGAGGACTTTGTACATAAAAATCTAACATAGATAAATGAAATATAAATGCTATAATGGAGTTGTCCTGGCTGTTAGAAAGCCTAAAGGAATTAATGCTCTTGAGTAAAAGCAAGGAAGAACTCAGCTATTTTTCATTATTTGTATCATCTGCTGGAAAATGCAAACAACTCTGTCAAGGGAAGAGGATTGGAAGATTCCCTTTTTCTCCCTTTCTGCCCATTTTTTGCTTTTTACAGAGAAATGTAGGCTGATGTAGTCATCATTAAACAGTCTCACAAAGTCAAGGTGATTCTTTTAGGCTTTCCTGGACATTCCAGGATGCCATTCATCAATGGGTTTTGCAGAGAGTGCAACGTCACAGGCAGGAATCTCAGGGGCAAACACACTGCAATAACACCACCAGTAACTAGCTAAGCTGCGTGCACCTGCTTCTTTTATCTCCTGCTTTGAGGGGCAAGAAATAGAAAAGAGCAGTTAATTTGCTTTCCTAGCTAGATGCTTCAGTAGAAGAGATATCTGCCAGGCCACAAAAGCACAATAAGAAAAGAAGACATAATTTTTTGTAAGTGTATACTTTTAATTTTACTGTGTAGCCTCTTTTTGTAATATATGAAGAGGGTGAGAACTTGATTTACCAGTATCACTTGAATGGGTCTCCTTATGTTCTCTAATATTTCTTTGTGTATCACTACATATTTCTTCTTGTTCTTATTCCTCCTATTATCTCCATCTTTTGATAGTATTTCCAGGCAGCTCCTGAGCAGATTACATTGCCTCTCAGACAAGGGGAATGGATATTCAACTAATTGTTTTCATATGTGAATAGATACAGGCAGCAATGGGGGTTGCCAGATTAGATGATATAAAGCATGCAAAGAATCATGCTTAATGCTTTAGGATTACTTAAATGCTTTAAAGCAGGTAGTTTTTATAAATGAAATAGAAGCACAAATTCATTTGAGAGATCACTCTACTGGCCAAAGAAATGCAAAATTGGTGACCTTAATGGAGTGACTTGAAAGATTCACTTGGCTTATTTCCTTCCCTGCCTATTTATTCATTCATGCCCTGGGAAACTGAAGCATGACTTCACTAAATACATGTAATGGTTTGTGTGCAGTTGTAAGGGCATATATCCATGCATTAAGCCTGCACTCTTTCCTTTACCTTGATAGCATCACCCTCCCATTCTGTTTTATCAGCCTGACATGAAGAATAAAGGCGCTTCACTCCCTTTCCCTGACCTGAGCAAAAAGCCACGTTTGACAGCACAGGTTAACCATGTCCACAATGACGACCAAATCCAGAGAAACTGAAAATTTGTACTCAAGTCCTTCTCCCTCCACCTAAGGTCTGAGCACTAATCCAGTTTAAGATGGGGGGGGCAAGGGCACAGGAAAGCAAAATTAAACAAAGTCAAAGTGTGCTTAGGTAGAGAGCAAGTGATGCAGGCGAGTAAATCAAGATGACATGGCATATCACCGTGGCACTGACTGAGAAATACGAGATTGTTCTGATGGGTTCAGGGCTCTGCAGGTGTATTTCTCTCACAACACTGAAAACACATTTCAGACACGTTATGCACAAATGTTATACAGAGCTAATTCCCACCTTTGCAATAAGAAACACTGCAAGTAAATTATCTATCATGTTCATGTCCATTATCAGACCTTCTTAGATCCATGCACCACAAATGTAGTACCCAACCACACACTGAACAATAGGGAAAGCCAGAAGTTTTTACAGATCTTGTATTAATATATTTAACACATTGCTACCTACTGCACCTTACCATAAACTGGCATTCACTGCTTCACTATTCCTTTTTATTTCATAGTCACTGTTATTTGTTCAATGTTAAAGCATTGAACAAATAACAGTGACTATGAAATAAAGCAGTTTCTTGTTCACATGCTTCAAATAATTAGGATAATTAGCAACATTTGTGGTTTGCCTCCTATATGACTTGACTTTTTCGTTGCTTATTTTAAGGAGGGGAACCCTGTTCATTCTTTTTATACATATACAATCTATAGTTAAAATTTTTTATTCAACATAGTGCAATTAACAGAGCTTTTGTAGAAGCCTCACAGACCCACAGTCTGTGGGTGAGACTGCATTTAATTAAGAGCAAAGAGAATAAATAAAAGGTAGGCAGAGTAAACTGAACTTTAGCCTCCAAAGCATGTTTTTACTCCTAGAATGGGACAATCCCCTTTCATGCATGTGAAAAGGGGAAAGGAAAGCATGGAATGTTCCTCGGTGCAGAATGAGGCTGCTCCAGAGCTGAGTGGGGACTCCTGCTGAGGGCTGCCCTCAGAGGGAGCAGGGAGCAAGGGACACTTGCGTCTCCTGGACAAGAGAGCCTGGGTGCACAGGCAGTCCAAAGATGCCACTTCCCATCAAAAACAACACTGAGCTATTGAAACATCTAGAAGAAAGATGTGGCAGGACAAACACAGTGCAAACTCCATGTGAGACAGAGAACTGCTGTGATGATGCCAAGCTGCACTGCCACCAAGCTCTGACAAGCAAACACCTGTCATATGGAGGTAGTTTAAGAAGTCATTACCTCATGCTGCTACATCCAAATGTACAGTGCTGCTTAGGAATATTAATGGGTTGGCTCTGTGCAGCATTGTACTATGTTGACATAACCTTAGTTTTTCCCTAGCTAGATGTGTTCCCTCTTCCCTCTTTAGCCTGTTTCATGTTGCTTCAGATTTAATTTGTTTCCCGAACATTTGTTTAAGGAGCTGAATAAAATAGGGTGGCACAAACTTTCCCAAGGCAGTATTGACGTTCCAAGTGTGGTGAAATAGTGTAATATGCAAGAGAACAGACTGCAGATATTCAGCACAGCAAAAGGCAGGTTTGTTTTTTCTAGAAATGTTTCATTTGTTCTAGCAGGTGTGTCTGATACCTTTTGCATAATGATAAACCCACACACATTCTTCATGCAAATAGTGACCCAAGAGTTGCTCTGAGTTGCTTCAAGTAGTAAGTGCGTGTAACAACCTGCACTTACATACACACTGTATGTTTACAGAGCATTCATACAGTGCAAGGTAAACAGAGCCCATTGGCAGGGACACATAGGGCTGCTGGAGGAGGGGTGCCATACCACGGCCAACACAGTCAGAATCAGTCGAAATTGTCAGGAAATCTCTTCAGGGATATTGGGAGAGTCGTACCTCTTATATTTCTTCTCCTTTCTTCAGACAGAAAATATTTTTCTCTCATGTGTGCTATTTGAAATGCCTCCGTTATCAGCTGTTTCTGTTCCACAAAGGTTTGGGGAGCAAGGTATGGGAGCAAATGTGAAGGCTCACCAATTTGGACTTTGCATGACGTGACCACTGCACACTTGGGTACCCCATGTGCTCCTTGACCTGCCTTGGAAACAGCCTGGGTCAGCAGAGAGTTTCTCTCACCCTATCTCACATCTACTAGCTTCATCTTTCCTTAAATATCCCAGCTTCTGTGCCTCAAAGGTCAGCAGCACACTTCTTATACCAGCTCTCACCTTTAATTAGGTGAGATTATTACTAAGAGCTTCTTCTTTGCTTATTAGTGATTTCATTTCACAATTGAACCCAATCCTGATAGGTTGATGGACATTTACTTAATAAGAAAAATAAATAAGAATGTTTGTCCAAATGCTTATTCTGGCAAATACGTCTGTGAGTTAGCTGGTTGACAATTCTTTAATCCACCGTATTTGAAGGAAAGTGGAAAGGAAAGAAATAAAAAATGAGGCATTTCAGTTTGTGGCAATGTTCTAATGAACCTAAGTCTGCTTTTCCAATGCAGAATTACCACTCTAGATGTAGCTCTGATATACTAAAGTACCTGAACTTTATGCCTCAAGCCAGGAGGTCAAATCGCTGCCCATGTTTGATGCAAAACCTTCACAACATCGCGGCACCTGTCTGAGCTTAGAGCTTGTGAATTACAACAGATGAGAGGCAGAGGTTTGCTCGCATCTCTGTTTTACTTGCTCTTTGGTGTCTACAAACTCTATTTGACAGTAAATAGCTTAGCTTCACCCATTTGATCTTGCTCTGAAGTGAACTGAAATGCTGACCTCACTCACATCTGAGTGTTAACTGGAGCTGTAACCACAAAAGGACCAAGATCCTGATATGCTTTCATGGCCCACCTCAGCATTTTTAATGCTTTCAGGACAGTCAAACATATAGCTTTAAACAATGTAGGTCATTTACAGTGCAGTTCAAGTTTCCAGGTTTGACTTTGCACAGGAACATGCAGGGAGTGCCCGGTCAGCAGAAATGTGTTTGCAGAGGCTGGCACCGCCGCACGGAGACACGGTGTCTGCGTGAGCACCCAGCCCAGCAGCAACTGCCCCGTCCTCTCTGCCTCTGCTCCTGTGCTGCCAGGAGCCAGGGAAGATATGGGAAATGGGCTGGCTGCAAGCGCAGGACTTTAGGAGGTTGTAAATAGAAGGTTCCCCACCGGGACTGAGGTATGATCCCTTGGGAGATTGACTTTGTTTTCAATGGAGTCAGGATTTCATCTGATAATGTACTTACCACCCTAAGACCTGCTAAACTGCACAGACATTTGACAACCAGATAACTGATGCTGTCTCATGCAGAGAGTTCCTGTGAAATACTGGACTCCCACTACAAGTCAGTAAATATTTTATGCCTATTTGGGTACAGCTACAACACGCCATAGTAAGCAGGATGAGTAAACTAAGAAAATTCACATGGGTTGCCTGGGACAGATTCTGACCTCTGCATCTTCTAATCCCTCAAAAGTGTTATGAATTTTGTCTTTCTCTGTGAACAGCTTAATTCATTTCATAGTATTTAATTTTAGTAAAAGCACTAGAATTTGTCTCCATATGACTAAGAAAAGTAGCTAATAATTGTCATCATGCTTATCTCTTTGGCATTTTAGCTTGAGTTCCTACTAATAAAGAACTATTTGAGATTTTAACAGAAATGTAAATGTTGAAGTTTCACAGGTCATTGAGTTTTATAATATTGAGTCATTGGGCTATTATACATTGATCGAGCAAATAGCAAATGGTGTGACTTGCCAAAGAGCATTACTCAAATATTGACCAGGAATTGATGACTGTCGGCTATTCTCCAAGGACTACAAAAGTTAACAGGAAATTTCTACCCGAGGCAACTGCTTAAGACAGGCCGGTTTTTTTGGTTCCTTTTAGTTACCATCTTTTTTAGTCTCCTCTGCTATGTCCAAACACTCATCATAAACAGAAATGTGCTTGGAGTAAATGCTTTCATTTATGTAAATTTTTTTAGTTTATCTCTCAGTCATCTCTTATTTCTAACAGTCTATTGATTTCTTTAATTAATCATACATATTCTTCTTCTTATATTTAAATATTATTATATTATGATAATATAAATTTTTATTTAATTATATAATTATATGCTTCCACCTACATAGGTGGGATGCAAGGACAGGTAGCCTGGGAGGAATACATAGATATTGTCCAGGATCACATAAGGAAAGCTAAAGTGCTGATAAAATTAAATTTGGCCAGGGACGTTAAGGTCAACAAGAAAAGCTTCTATAGGTACCTAAAAGGAAGATTAGGGAAAATGTAGTCCTCTCCAGAGGGAAACAGAAGACCTGGTTACGCAGGATATGGAGGTGGCCTCAGTCTTGACCAGCAAGTGATCCAGCCACACTGCCCAGACTGAAGAACCCAAAGGCAGGGACTGGGAGAGTGAAAAACTGTCTACCTTAGAAAATCAGGTTTGAGGGCATCTAATAAACCTTAAGGTGCACAAGTCCATGGGAGTTGTGACAAGACACATCCACAGTTCTTGAGGGAGGTGGTCAAGTGGCTAAGCCACTAGCCATCATATTTGAGATGTCATGGCAATCCATTGAAGTGCCCACCAACTGGAAAATGGGAAACACTGTCATCATTTTTGAAAACAAAAGAAGAAATACACAGGCAACCACAGGCTGGTCAGTCTCACCTCTGGGCCTGGCAAGATTATGGAACAGATCTGCCTGGAAACCATGTTAAGGCACAAGGAAATTAGGCAGATGGTTGGTGACAGCCAGATTTCCTAAGAGTAGATCAAGCCAGACAAATTTGGTGGCCTTCTAAGACGGGGTTACTGTGCTGGTGGATAAGGGAAGAGTGACAGACATCATCTCCCTAGACTTGGGCAAAGCACATGACACTGTCCCACACAATGACCTTGTTTCTAAATTGGAGAGACATGGATTTGTGAGATGGACCACTCAGTGGATAAGACACTGGCTCAAGGAGCTGTTTTCAAGGGCTCCATTGTCCACGCAGAAACCTGTGACAACCAGAGATCCTTGGAGTTGGTACCGGGACTGGCACTGTTCGACATCTTTGTCAGTGACACAGACAATGGGATCAAGGGCACCTGCAGCAAGTTTGCCAATCATGCCAAGCTGTGTGGTGTAGTATCTAAAGGAGACCTATAGGAGAGATGGAGAGGGACTTTTTTCAAGGGCTTGTAGTGATGGGACAAGAGGTAATGGGTTTAAAGTGGAAGAGGGTGAATTTGGATTAGATAATAGGGTGGTGAGGGTGGCGAGACTCCGGAACAGGTTGCCCACAGAAACCGTGAATGCTCTTCCCTGGAAGTGTTTGAGGCCAGGCTGGATGGCACTTTGAGCAGCCTGTTCTAGTGGTAGGTGTTCCTGTCGCTGGGAGGTTGAAATGAGGTGATTTTTAGGGTCCCTCCCAACCCAACCCAGTATATTAAAAAACAGGACTGCAAATATATGCAGTGTAATGCTCCATTGTAAAATGTGATTTGTATACAGTACAATGCATCTTATCTTGAACAAAGAATGCTAAAGTACAAGCTTCTAGCATGGTCTTATTTGATTTTACTCCTCCAGAGCCATAAGCCTGATCCAAAAGAAAACAGAAAGGAGAAACTGCTGTTGAGAAGACCTTGTCTTAAGTCCTACTTTTATCTAGGATACAGGACATCCTGTAGAAAATTCAAAACCTGGTGCTTTTAAGTAAGACCCTGATGCAGTCTGGGGTAGGACCACACTCTGTTATTCAAAATATACAGCTAGAGAAGGTTACTCTTGGTTTGTCCACCAGGCTCAAAACCAGTGACCTCACCCATATCCACAGAGGAATGGGGTTTGTTCTCCTCCTCACCATGAAAGAATTTGAATCAATTCCCCGAAGAACCCATAAGGCAGTTTGGGAACAATGTTCTTTCCTATGAAAGCTATTCCACACTACTTGGAACAACCAGATATTATCTTGGCCAGAGAGAATGCTCTTGGACATTCAGCTGGATAGAGGAAACCAGTGTGTCAGTCCCTGTTCTACTGTCCATTTCGCACTTTTGTGCTGTATGTTTAATAAAACAAGAACTCACATCAAAGTATCTTCTCTCCCATGTGTGTTGTTAACATGAGATCATAATCACATTCAATCTCCTTCTTAATTTTAATTTCCTTCATTTTTAATCTAACAGATTTTGAGCTAGTCCATAAAAGTCAGTCCAATTTCAGCAGAACGGCTGTGAGGATGAGGAGACACTGCAAGAGGTCCCCCAGAGAAGAGCCGTGGATGCCCCATTCCTGGAAGCGTTCCTGAGCAGGTCAGATGGGGCTTTGAGCAACTTCCAATATCACTGAACGAGACACAGCGTCAAAGATCTCTGTGGCACAGGAGGAACCTGAGCCCAAGCAGTCACTTTTGTACCATGGGTCCCGGCATTGAACACACGCCTGCTACACAGCCTTTCCACACAGACTGTGGCCAACTAGGCATTTGGATAGCAAGCCGCTGAGTCAGGTCCTGCCCACCACGAGCTGAAAAGAGCAGCTTATTCATGAACACACAAGTGGTTTAAGCACAAGACAAGAATCGATTTGCTGGTTAGTCTCACTCTGCTGGAGGCTCTTGGCCAAAGCCAAGTCTTCAGCATAGACCAGCAATCAAAGCAAGCCTCTGGACTTCCCATTACACTAAAAGAGAGAGTCTGCCCTGCTGCTCTTCCCAGCTGCTGCCACACCACCAGGTAAACAAAAGGAGCACTTCCAGAGCCAGCTACACCGACATACCTTAAAAAGTGTTCATTCACCACCAAGCACACAGAGTCACAGAGCAACTACAAATAAATACCTGTCAACACCTGAGCTGTGAATATTGCATTGCTATCCTTTGTGTACATTGCCAGAGGCTTTCCTTTGTATTTTTAGAGATTTGCACTTGTATGCTTCTTTTCCAGCCTTCCTTAAGAGGCTGGAAGTTTTAAGCCACCATCTAGAAGGGGTTATATTCTGCTCCTGGTTTGGGAGCAGAAGTGTCTCTGGAATAGCTTTTGCAGTTTTCTGCCAGCAGAGGATACCCAGGACCAAAGCTTCCCACAGTCTTGAATGCAGATCCTGCTACACACGTTCACTTCTGCTGTCTTTGAACAAAGAGCACACAAGATCAGATGCCTTGCTTCATTCATTCACCTCTATAATTTGGGGAAAATACATAAAGCTACTTTTGAAACTGTACCATTTTCATTTAGGCTTGCAATGTTTTCCAGCAACAGGAATTTTGCACTGCCAGTCTTTGAGGTTTTAAGAACTACTGCACCTTGCCAAGAACATATCTCATGACACAGGCTCATGATGGATAGATCAATAGATTCTTGAATCCTCATATCCTTTTCAAATTACTACCCAAGATATCTACCTGAGTAGGCCATCTTATCTGATAACTTAAACAAGCAACCTGTCTACACTTTAATTGTTATTGAGGATTAATGTTGTTTATAAAATGAAATCAATACAATCTCTATTGCTTATTAACTGAAACATTCTAGGCTCTGCTTTGTTTGCTTTGCTTTTCAATTAGTTTCTATTATTTTCCCTATTGGCTTTTAACAAATAGCTGTAGAAATAAACTTAATGGTTGTGAAACTGTTATCAGAGTCAACAAAGTGCCTTAATGGAAAGTCTTGTATATTTAAATGTAAAAAGAATCCACTGTTTAATCATTTGACATTATGAGATAAGTTTATTACTATACATCTGTTCTGTGCTGGGCCTTGGCTTTTTTTTAAGCTAAGCAATTAAGAGTTCTTAAGGGTTCCCTAAAGTTCAGATGCCAGAACTGTTAAGTCGGTCGCTACATTTAAGATGAAAAAACTCCGCAGTCTAACAACTTTTGTTAAAAAATTGCAAACCTGAGAATGGGTCAAAACCCATGGGATTCCTAAGAGCATAGTGAATACCATCCATTTACACTGCAAAAGGGTTCTCAACACTATGAAACAATTAAGTGTCTTAGATACTGTGTCTGATAAGCGATACTTATCTGATACTGTGTCTGTGTAAGAAACATCTTACAGACCCTGCTCCTGCTTCCTCTGTGATCCCAACACGCAAGAGAGCTGCTGCAGCGCCAGGGTTCGTTCCTCCCCCCCAGAATGGAAGAAGAGCAAGAAGTGTTGAAGGGTGGTTTCTCAACTCTAGATGTACTCCCGAGTCTGAGTAGGATCCAGAAGACAAGCAGGTGAACGTGAAGGAGGGATGGACAGGTAGAGTAGTTTTGAGGGTCCTGAGGGGCTATGATGTAGGTGACGAGTCTCAATATACAGTGTGACAGTAGCATATCCCATTCCAGCTAGCATCAAGATGGAAAAAAAATCTGTTTTCTTAGACATCACTTCTTGCTCTTGGAATGATGAAAAGTTTCCTTCCACATTACTCACCGTGTAGGTGACAGAAGCGTGTTTGCTGATGGGCTTTTCAAGCAGAAACTCTCAGTCTATGGGAATAGAGTTCCACCACACTTGTGAGCTGTACCTTTATGGATCTTTCCAGCACTGCAGTTTTACACATCACTACTCATAGCCAGAGACACCTGCAACCCACACGCTCTTGGCACGCTGTTTGTGGGCTCTCAGCAGTTCAGTTGGATGCGGTCATGAAACAAACAAAGTTACAGGAGAGTGTTACATAACGAAGTGACGAGTTCACACAGGCCAGCAGCTTTGCCTGCTGCTGCTCAAACCACAGGCACCAAACACAAGTGGCACAATTCCTGTGCTTCTCTACAAAATGGCTCTGATTTGGCAGTGTCACCTCTACTTTGTGTTCCATGACATGAGCGGAGAGCTGGTAAAAATGCAAGACATGGTTGAACCAAGCTCAGGAAACACGGAAGCTTTAGGATGCAAATGTATAATCCCCAGCACAGACTACCATTTTGTTCCTGGGAGCATACTCAGAACTTCACACAAGGAAAGAGTTCTAAAATCTGCTACAAGCAGTCTGTAAGCTATCCAGTGCAACCCATCTCAGGGAAGGTTCTTTGCTCCCCTGGCTTCAAACAATACTGCTTGCAATCACCAGAATTGTTCCTAGCCTTCACACAGCACAGATACATTCCAGGGTAGGGTGAGGCAAATGGTTATGAAGCTTACTCAGGTGTCATTTATTTCATGAAACTTTGCTGGTTATTATAATCAAATGTCAATTGTCTGTAATTGTGGCATGCAATGGAAAATCCCTACTTAGGACATGTTCTGCCACTTGCTGGTGAAGTACGCTAACCCTCAACAATGAAGCAATACTGAAAAAATAGTTTTGGCATGTAAGCAGGTCTAGGAGTATAATTAAAACATATTTA
>WAAG01036855.1:0-21025 GCA_013390105.1 Tichodroma muraria | reverse complement strand
AAAAAAAATTTTAAAAAATTAAACTTCAGAATTTTCCCTTTAATTCCACCACTCTGAAACTACCTGAGTATCTTGTGGAGAACCTAGAATGTCCAGAAAGTTCCTAATGCCCACAGAAAATGAATATTTTGATGGTGATTGCATTTTTTGGTGTCTATTGCTGTGCTAAATTATCCGCTCCAACTGTCCAGGAGAGCACCACCATCACCAGGCCTGATAAATGTGCTGGAGGATGTAAACCTGGATGAGGATTTTGGCTCAAGGAGAGTTTGTTTCTCCAAAGTGAAATGATGCATGATATGAGTATATGATATGAAATATATGAATTCATATCATGCTAGATATGAACAAAGTTGTTATAAAGTAAAGGAAAATAAATTAAAATCAATGCGAAACACATTTCCATTTTCTGGAAATAAATCCTGACTTACTTCATCTGAAGGTGCTGATCAGATATTTAAATTTGAAATCGAAGGATTGTAATCCTGTCCAGCTGGAGTCAAAGGACATGGGCTGTTCTACCACATAATAATTAACCCCATCCTACACGAAACCAGAGGGGTGAATCACCCTCTAAGACA
Organism: Tichodroma muraria; assembly: GCA_013390105.1. Classification (NCBI taxonomy): domain Eukaryota; kingdom Metazoa; phylum Chordata; class Aves; order Passeriformes; family Sittidae; genus Tichodroma; species Tichodroma muraria. The sequence goes on along the minus strand of WAAG01036855.1, from coordinate 20,444 downwards.
CCCAGATTTCTCCAATTACTGGGCAGAAAGCTCTGAAATTAGGTGAGATTCATCTGAATATACAAGAAGTCCTCTAGCAAGGCAACTTTGCTGATGACAAATGAAGCCTTAAATTCAAAAGGAGTTTATTGCTCTTTATCTTATCTGTCCACACCACGCTCACATTCTGTTGATCCCAGGCATCAGAGTTTTTCCAGGGAAGATAAATATTCCCTTCTCCTCTTCAAAACACAGCTTGGCTCTGAGTTTTGCTTTGTTTTGTTCCCTCTGAAGGAAGAAATTGGAGATTCGATGGCCACTCCACGAGATGGGGACTTGCCTGAGGTTCAGCAGCACTTCCAGCCCTTCCCAACTCATCCCAGTGAATCATTATTTGTTGTTATCCATAATGCAGTGTTTGCTTGTTGGCATAGAGATTATCCACAGAAGCCCTGGTTCTCCCACCCACTCCGCAGGCAGGAAAGTGTTTAATGCAAGTGTTGGAAGGGACAGATCGATGACACATTGCTCTTGTCTTCATCTAGAATCCAAAAAAAAGAGAGAAAATTTCCCAGCAGGCCAAAGCAATAAAGTAAAAGCAGGAAGAAAGGAGAACGAGGACAATGAGGGATGAGATTCTGCTCCTGTGGCTGCCAGACACTTTAGAATAAAAAACAACATGGAAAAGTGTGATCAAATTGTGCTGTGAAGTTGTAGGAACATCAGATTTGTTACTGACAGTCCCCGCATGGGGAGAGGTCACCACAGGAGGGTCAAATCACTGATGATTTTTAAAATTCCATTTCTTGGGGCAATTTGGGCAAGTCTGGGGAGTTTCTAGAGACAGAAGAGTGACACCCCCTGAGGTATCTGAAGAACCCAAATCCCCTCAGCCACTCAAGGAATTTCTGCTCTTCGTGGACTCCTTTGTAGCCCTTCAGCTTCCCCCAGGACAGTGAACCCTTACTTGGGTGTTTTAAACGGTGTTTTAAAATTTGTGGTTGTTTTTCTGGACTGGAATTCCTTGGAATTTACTGGACTGTGCATCCCGTGCCCCTCTCAGACCACAGTGAATTACAAACCTGCTGGCTCAGCTGATACCTCCCAACCCAACGACCCCGGGTTCCTCAAAATCAGAGGTTAACTTGGAATTTGTAAACACATAAAAATGTCTGTGTGAAATGTCAGGTACTCACTCCCCCCTTTCCCCAAAAAAACCCTCTTTGGAGGGATGCAAATGCATGCAAATGAACCCCCATAATCCATCCCCACGTCCATTTGGATGAGGCAGGAGAATCTCTCCGCCCACGGGGTGTTTGAGTTGAAAGCAGTCCCACAGAACGGGAGGCAAAAAGGAAGGTGGGCGACTCGCTTGGACTCCTCAATATTTCTTTTACACGGCGTGAATTTAGCTGAGCACACATTTTGGAGGGCTGCTCTGAGGCTGGTGCTGAGGGCTCTGCCAAACCCCCGAAATAACTCACGGACGTCATGGTCTGAGGATGGCCGAGCTGCCTTTGCTGAATGCTGAGCTGCAAGGAGGGATTTGGGCCTGGTGAAAGCAACACTTTTAATGTGGACACACGAGAGGGGCAGAGCAGAGCAAGAATCTCTCAGATCATTTCAACAGCAGCTGGGCTGGTGTTTGTGGAAACCCAGAGATGGGCACCAAACAATGAGGACATTCTTGTGGCTGTGAAGCTTTCGTTTTCTGTTGTTCCTGCTTGTAGTTCTGGGTGAGAAGAAGTGGGAATAACCTTTATTTTTAAAAGAACAGATGTGTTTTAGAAACAGTGGTTTCATGCTCCCAGCCATAGGGGAATGAGGAGCTGCCAGCTCCTGAGGGTTGCCAGTTTGCGCGTGAACTGTGATTTCTGTCTTGTTTTATGAGTTAAAATGGATCATTTTATCTCCTTTCTCCTCTCGAGGTGCTTGGGTAGCTGTTTTTCAGTCTTTCCTCCTAAACAAGCCCTAAAGACACCTGCAAGCCCTAAAGATACCTGCAAGCCCTAAAGATACCTGCAAGTCCTTCCTTACCAAACAGCTGCCAAAGATGCTGTGTTTTCTGTCTTGTTTTGTGAGTTAAAAGAGAGAAACGGATGATTCTATCTGCCTTCTCCTCTCGAGGTGTTTGGGCAGCTGCTTGTTCTGTTTTTTTTCACTAAACAAGCCCTACAGATACCTGCAAGTCCCGTGGCTGAGTGGGAAGGGGGAACACCTCCCAGTATTTCACACAGGAGTGCAGCACATCCATCTGGGCTCTATGGCAGCGTGGATTTACAGAGATCCCGCATCCAGGCTCACCCTGGAGCCCCTGCAGAGCACAAGTGCCCTTTGCAGGCTTGTCCTGACGGTGCTGATCAAAGCCCCCATCCATCACCCGAGCCCCGGCAGCCGCCCAAGCCCTGGCGTGGCCCTGATGGAGTCACGGCTTCAAACCCGGCCAGAACCTGGCAAAGGAACAAACAAAACATGCTCAGATCCCACCCCCAGCCCAGGGGAGGCTCTGCCCACGGCTGGGTGATCTTGGATGGAGTGTGAGGTCACTGCCAGGTTGGCTTTGAGGACAAGGGTGTCTCGGTGGCTCAACCCGCTGGGTTTTGTCTGGAGAGAAAAGCCCCGTGGTGACAACCTGGGGGGACTGTCAGGGCTCCCGTGAGGCTCTGCAGGAGAGGAAATGGGAAGTGGAAATGGAAATTCCCAGTGTGGGCAGTACAGGGTTCAGATCTGGGTGATAACACCTGGCATCTTTTCCCAAAGGATAATTTTGACTGTCCTGAACCAAAAGAAGGTTTGCATGTTGTGTTTGTGCTTGGAGGTCCAACTGGGCTGTTGATTTCTCTTCTGCTGGTGTCTGAGTAACACTGTGCCTGTTTGTAAATATTTTTGAGAGGTTCCTCACCGTAAAAATAAACTGCTGTTGTTTGGTAACAAATCTAAGAGGATCCCACATGGAAAGCAAAGTGAGTAAATGAGGCTTTTTCTTATAATTGCTGGTAATTATTACTCACATTTGAATGCAAAAACATTCACAAAGTCTTAAATGAATGTGGCTTTCTGTGGTGCGTGGGTACTTGCAAATGAATACTGAAAGAAGTGCAAGAGATAAATCTGGAAACCTCCTTTTCAAATTATGATTTTGATGAGAAAACTTAAAAGCCAGAACCACTTCAGGTGAATTTTGATGATCCTTTAGCACAATATATCCCAGTAACTACAACCACTGCCTTCTGGAACTTCCAGAGGCTAAGGAACAAGATTTCAGGGACAACACAGAACATGGAATATGGTGACCAAGAAACTGCCTCTCCTTTTATTCCTCATGAAAACGATCGATCACTGCACAAGCACAGCCTGAGGTTCAACAGCTCTGTCCCCCGCAGCTCCAAAGCATGTCTATTACTGTGATGAACATAAAAAACATGTGAAATACCCTTTTTCCTGAACACTGGAGCACCAGCTCCAGGCAGGGCCCACCAGGAAGAGCTCACCAGCAAAAACAAATGCGCTGCTCTTTGGAGATCGGCGGCTGAGGCAGAGAGCGACTTGAGCTGGGTTGATTTTCCTGCACTTTGGCTATCTAAAAATTAAATATCTAGTCCAAACCAGCCACTTCAACTCTGTAATTAATGGAGGAGACATATCCAGCAGACAATTCAGCCCACTCAGGGACAGCTGAGGGTGATTCAGCCTCCCTGGATTAGCAGGGCACTCCACAGAGCTGCTGGGTTGGGCCGGAGCCATCCCACAGCACCCCGTGCCCAGTGCTGTGTACCACCCTGCAGTGCAGGTAGGAAACCACCCTGGGCTGGTGATTCTTCATCTTCTCTTCAGCAGTGTTTGATCCAAACCCCACTGAGATGAGAAATCCTTGTGAGCCCCGTGCCAGTTTGGCAGAGCTCACACTCCTGGTGCTTTCACGGCCCCGGGGCCAGCAGGGCTTTGAACCCAGCTGGTGAGATAAAGTCTGGGAACAACCCACGAGGGTTTTTATTCACTTGGAGAAATGGCAGCACAGCAGCTGAAGTGCCACAAAGAAAAAAAAAAAAAAGCCACTTGAGGAAGAAAGTTTGGCAGGGTTGGATGTCAAACACAATAGGAAAAATCACCAAATCAGCTAACATGAGGATCTATAGAAATTAATAATTAATCTCTTAACACCAGGCAGCTGCACACGTACAGGTCTCCAGTGGCTGCCAAGAAGTGGCATAATCCAGGCAGATTTGTCCTGCAATTACAGCAGAAGAGTGGGGCAGTGCCCTTATCACTGCCTGAAGTGGCTGAGGAAATAAATCTCTGTCATTCCTGGTGCCACAACAAGGACGTGCCGGGCATTTCCTGGGGGAGAACAGCACTGGGATTTCTGCCCCACAAAGGGGAGGCAGCAACGAGAGGCAGAAATCTCCATGACTCGGTTTATTTCACAAACAGCCCTTTGCTCCTGGCTGCTCTGCCAGAGGGCTCCCGCAGCAGAACACCAAAATTCCCTGCAGGACAGGTACCCCAGCCAGGACTGCTGGAGCAGACAGCTCCCAGCAGCCAGATGTGGGATAACCTCACTGGGAGAGACATTTCTGTCTCCGTTCAGCGTGTTGGAGTTTGGACTGAGCCCTGCAGAAGGAGAGCACAGAGCTAAGTCGGCCTGTAACCCTCCCAAGCGTGGCCCTGCCTGTCCCGAAGTCCTTGGAAGCCCTCATCCCTCTGGACAGCACGCAGATGCTCTGGAAAGGTGACCTCAGCTCTCTCCAGAGAGAGAAATTTCGGAAACGCAGCCGAGACAGCTCTCAGCCTCCCCACCCACTGATACCGTGACAATTCACAGCCACCCCCGTGGAAAACATCCAGCAAGACCTTGAAAACAAACAAAGCCAGCTCCAGCCGCAGCGGGCTGGAGGGGAGGGATGGACGGCAGCAGCGCACGACTCCCTTTTCCCCGACACTTCTCCCACTCCCTGAATGGGATCCCAGTCTCCTGCTCAGCTCTGCTCTCTGTCAAGCCCTCGCAAAAACGGGGCTACCGCAGCTCTTACATTTCGCAGGCTCCGCTGCCCTGCCAGCTCGCACCTTCTAAATCCCGGCTCTATTTCCATCAGGGCGGGGCCCGCGGAGCCGGGCAGGGATTTTTCTAGCGAAGCTGCCTGCTGCCACCGCTTGATAGCAGCGGGCTCTGCAGGGCTCAGCCCTGGCTTTGCTCGCAGGTTCTCCAGCGAGGTGGAAAATGTTTGTTTAATTGCGTGCGGGCCGCCGGGGCTCCGCGAGAGAGTTCTGCTGCTGCTGAAACGCGCCGAGAATAAAAATTTGGATTTGTGTCCACCCTGGAGAAGAAAGAAGAGTAAAATACGGCCAGGCTGTAGCTGCAGCCCATAAATATCCCATGGACATGCATGTAATGATCAGCCTCTCCATTATTTTAATTTACATTATTCCAGCTTTTTATTTTCTCTCTTTTTTTGTTTTTTTCCTTTCCGATTATTGCTAAAAAATACACACAAGGAGGAAAACAGCACAGATTGCTACAAGAAAATATGGGAACAGGGAGCCACAGAAGGTGTGGTACAGGGTGAGAAGCACTGAAAGCAGTGGGCAACTGCTGGGTTGTTTTATTTTAATGTTTTTAGCATTTTTGATGATGGAAACATCCAATGAGCTGTGGAATCATCATCATCATCATCTGAGGATATGAAAGAGTGGAATTGAGCACTTGTGGCTGCCCCATCCCTGGAAGTGCCCAAGGCTGGGTTGGAGTGACCTGGTCTGTGAAATGTTCCCTGCCCATGGCAGCGGTGGGCTGAGGAGAGCTTTGAGGTCCTCCCAACCCAGCCANAACCCAACCATTCCAACCAACAAACCAACCAACCTCCCAACCCAACCATTCCAACCAACAAACCAACCAACCTCCCAACCCAACCATTCCAACCAACAAACCAACCAACCTCCCAACCCAACCATTCCAACCAACAAACCAACCAACCTCCCAACCCAACCATTCCAACCAACAAACCAACCAACCTCCCAACCCAACCATTCCAACCAACAAACCAACCAACCTCCCAACCCAACCATTCCAACCAACAAACCAACCAACCTCCCAACCCAACCATTCCAACCAACCAACCAACAAACCTCCCAACCCAACCATTCCAACCATTCCAACCATTCCAACCAACCAACCAACCTCCCAACCCAACCATTCCATGCTCTGGGCCCGGTGGGGCTGTGCCTTCCCGCAGACACTCAGCCCAGCCTGGCATGCAGGAACGGGACGGATCTGCTCTGTGTCCCAGATCCATTTTGGAGCCACCACTCAGCTGCTGGTGCCCCTCAGGTCCCAGCTGTGCATCCTCAGCCACTTTTTGAACATTTTCTCACACCAGCCTGTGCACAGGCAGCCAGAGGAGTTCTGGGAATCATCTCCCACCATCCTGGAGCTGCCTCTGCTGGCTCTGCAGGACCCACCTCTGCTCTGAAGGACCTTTCTGTTCCAAAGCTCTCCACGAGGTTTTGGATCTTAGACAGCCCTGCTAAGACGATGATCTAAACTGACCTAAATTCCAGGTCAAGCAAAATTTGGGTTAATTTCACTGATGTCATTTAAAAATTTTAATTGGCATAAACCCTCTGGGGCAGGGACTTTTCCAGGGAGCGCGTGTGCAAGTTAAATCCACTGATGGAGGCTCACACCACCGCTGAAATTCTGATTCCCAAACTTTTTTCATATTTACCTGTTTTGCCTTTATATCAGGGTGTTTCCTTCCTACAAATTCAGGGGAAAAAAAATGAGGCACCCAGGCTCCAAAGAGGGGACAGAGGGGGTGATGCTAAAGAGTCCTGCTGGGAGCAGCCATTCCTGCAGATTGAAAGATCAGGAAAACTTAAATGCAAACAGAGAGCCCATTAAACACTGGTGGAAAAATGGAAGCCCTGGAATGTCTCCAATATAACTAAAAAGCAGTCCAGGACTGGAGTGATTCTGTGTTTGTTTTCTGTCCATTTTTCATGGTTTGCTCATTGTCACTTCGAACTCTTCCAATATCATTAATACAGCTGACCAATGTTATTTCTAAGAAAAATATTTTCATTTAAAAAAAAAAAAAAGGACATTTTCCTGAGAATGATTTTTCTGAGTGTGGTGATATCCTGTTGAAATAGTCCTTTTTCTATAAACAATTGACTTTTTTTTAAAGCCATGTTTATTGAAAAATTTACTGGAAATATTACCAAACCTTTGTCAATTAATTACATATGTAATATTTTTATTTCACAAAACCCGTTGGAAAGGACTGCAAAGCAGGACCATCTGTGACAGGATAAATCCAAGCGGTGCAGCTTGTGGGAGCACAATAGTTCATGTTTTAAGGGTTTGAGTGGTTCTAACAATCATCCCAAAAATCCACACGATTTGCAGCATGGGGACTCCGGTATGTGCTGACGAGCGGGAGCTGCTCAGCAGAGCTTTGTTCCAAAAGGGCAGCTCAGAGCTCCTGTTCTTGGAATTGTTGGGTGGATGGACTCTTCTTTCCCATCTCTCCATCCACATTCCTCATTTTCCCCATCCCCAACAAAAACCGGGACCAAACATGCCCAAACATCCCTGTTTTAACCCTTTATGCACCATGCTTTTTATCTTATGAATGCTTAGCTCCACCTCTGGACTAATTAAACTCCTAAAACTCTCTTCAAATTAATCTCATGGGAAGATTGAGAGGATAACAGGAGACTGAGACACGCCGGGATGGACAGAGTGAGCTTCCAAGACCTCCAAAATCTGGACAAGGAGATGGGGAAGGAGCCGGTGCCCCCCGGGAGGTGCCAGGGCAGAGCGAGGTGGGAGAACCCCACTGGGATTAGGTGTGACCAGGGAAAAGAAAACTGAGGAGTAGCCAGAAAATGACAGACAGAGGATGAATTGTGAGAGGTTCAGGGGGGAAGGAGGTTCCTCAGTGTTAAAGAAATACGTTAATCACAGTAACAGCTTAATTTTGTGTGTAATTACAACTCTGCTCTTCCCTTGCTCCCCCACCCTGGCAGAGGTTAATTTTGTGTGTGCACATTCAGTATTCCCTTGCCAGGGACACGGGGCACTTATTGACACAGATGCAGAGCACTTGAAGCCGGGAGGGGAGGGGGCAGGGCCCGGGGAAGCTCTGGAGCCAGGACCCAGGGCCCAGCCCCACGGCGATGGTAATTTGTGGTTTTTCCTCCAACGTTTAGTAGCCACAAAGAAGCCTTAGAAATTTCTGGTCAGAACCAGGACTCCCCTGTTCCTCTGCAGACGAAACACTGAGCCCTTACACTCCAACCCAATAAATATTTCATCTGGTTTGGAGGGAGAAGGGGTGGAGCCGGGCAGAAATTGTGTTTCACGAATGCAAATGACAGCTCAGACCCTCCAAGAGCCAAATCCTGCCTTACCTCCCACCCCTGAGAGTGGGCAGGGGCACGGGGGGGCTGTGGGGACAGGGACAGGTGAGGTCCAGGTGATCTGGGCACCACTGGACACCATGGACACGTCCATGGAGAAGTACAATAAAGAGAGAACCCACAGCAGGAACTGAATGTGAAAAATGTTACACAGAGGGGAAACTCAGAACCGAACCAGGTCTGGGAACGTCCCAAACGCATCAAGAGACAGAAAGATAAGTTTAAAGCACGCTTTGCCCTGCCCTCCGAGTCAAAGAGAGTGGACAGGTTTCTGATAATGCATTTATTTCACCTTCTCCCATTTAATCTTTGTTAACTGGGTTTTGGTGCCGGGTTGGAGCATTGCCCTCAAATCTGATCCTCCCTCCTCGCCCTCCTGAAGGCACTGCTCTGATTCCAGCAGACCTTGTGGTAGTGACTCACGGACCAAAAAGATGGGGGACAATCTTTGGAAGAGCCTGGACACCATCATTCCTTTGGGAAGTCCTCGGGATGCAAAGCACAGCCTCAGGATTCTATCCAGGGGGAGACAATTTAATTTGAATGAAAATTTTAATTTTCCATATTAACACAGCAACTTGAAAAGCTCCTGGAAAGTAAGTCATCCATCAACCATTCTGGTCAAATCAGCTGTGATAAAGAAAGGCTTTGAAATCAAGACACAGAGTTAAGTAAAATCTCCATGAATTGTTGAACTGGAAGGGAGAAAAAAATCCAGACCTGCTGAATCGAAAGCTGAAGAGAGATGGACATGGGAATTTGTAGGAGGATTGTGTTCCAATAGCCCATAAGCACTCCAAGGAATAAATCAGGGGCAGAATTTATTTAGGGCAGGGCTCTGATCTCCTGTAAGTGCTTTTAAGGCTGAAGGGAAATGCCCACATCGCTCTCCTGTCGCTGCCCTCTGAGGGATTTATATCCAGCTTTTAAGAGTTCTTCCTGAGAGGAAGATTTAATTCCTGTCCCAGCCCATCCCAACCCTCTATGACTGATAAAATTCAGGGTATGCTGGGAGTCTGGAGTGTACAGGAGGCAGTCCCATAATTCTGGAGAGCTCCAGCTGCTCTCCAGGAACCCATCTCTCTCCATAACTCCATAAACAACTTCCACAACAGGAAAATCCAGTAAAAAACAAATATCTGTGAGTAGAAACCAGTGCACTGTGATCAGAGGAGACTCTCAGTAAATGACGCTGTTAATATCCCCCAAGGATTTAATGTTTTATCCTTTATTTAAACTCCAACTGGAGTTTAGATTCACAGAATCATCCAGATTAAAACAGACCTCAAGATCATCGAGTCCAACTGTGACTTGATAACATAAAGATTAAAAAAGTTGGCATCTCGTTTGTTTGATGCTGATACCATTCCTGATTTGCCAACTTTTTGATTATTCCTAACAGGAGCCAAAATATATTAAATTTCTACAAACTGCAAACAGAAAGTGGAAATGGTTATAAAGAGACCACCAAGTTTCATTATCTGAACTTGTAAAAACGCATGAGCAGAACGGAAAATGTTCAGAAATCTGAATAAAACTCAGTGGTTCAGCTCAGTGATTTTTAACTGCCTTTGGAAAAAACTTCCAGATTGACAAGGTGACAAGAAAAAACAAATCTTGCCCATATTCCTTCAGTTTGAGGGAGTTAAGAGGTATCTAACGGAGCAGGGAAAGTGATTATTGTATTTTAAATACTGGATTTTAATACCGATGGGGCGTCTGGAATGAAATGAAAAGCAAGGCTGAAATTAGAAATAGACATTACTGCGAAAATTCATGAAAAGCTGCAAATATCAGCCTGTTTAAAATGATAATAAATCAGCCGAGATCCTGAAGCGTATTTATTATGCTTGGAATTAGCAATAATAAAACCAAAGCTCCTGCGATAGCCACGGCGGAATTGAATGGAAATAAAATGAACTCCGCAGTTCGATTTCGCGCTTCGAGCGCTGTCAGACTTTTGGACGCAGGGCCCTTGTGGAGTTCCCCCGGCCCCGGCAGCTGCAGGGGTGGCAGTGGGGGGCAGCCGGGTGTGGTTCGGGGCGGGTGGAGGCGATCCCGGCGGGCTCCCGGCGCTCCCTCCGCGTGCTCCCGACAGAGCGCGACGTGTCCAGCGTGCCCCGGAGCCGAGGTCGCCCCGACGCCTCCTCAGCTCTGCATTTTTCAAAGCCAGAGTGGTTTCAGGATCCCTGAATAACTCTCCAATGAAACAGTTCCAAAAATACACCTGCATTTCCATATGCTGATTTTTTTTTTTTTTTTTTGCCTATGTTTTATCAACATCTTTCCAGTTTTTTTTCTTCATAACCTCGATATTTTGTGAATATTTTTTTTTTAAATGAACTTTCTTCCATGTCCTTTTACCTTCTGAAGTCACAGAGTCTGGTCCTGCAAACCTTCTCACACATTCACTTTCCAGTAAAAAGAAAAAAGAAGGAAAGGTTTCAACACAGCTCCTTGAAGGGAACCTCTCACCTCTCATTGGGTCAGCCTCAAACAGGGCCACCACTGCCACCTCCAAGACATTAAAGAAACTCCCCAAAAATGTGATTTTAGGGAGACACATCCAGTTCATTTGAAGTCCCATTAGCTGAGAAGAACTTGGCTGTGATTTAAAGCTGAATTTTCATGTTTACCGCTTGGCTGGGACAATCTCCATGATGCCCTTACCAGATGATTCTGACATCATCTGAGACAGAAAATGGATGAGTTGGAGCCTCCCTGGAGGGAGAGACATCCTGTTTTTTTCAGGCATCCCAAAGAGTTTCAGCCTCTGTGGTTAGTCGAACGTAAGCAAATAAATAAAATGAAAACAAATCAAATTATTTCCTATAGGAATTCTTTCCACCCTAAAGGCATTAGCAAACATTCAGTAAATAGGAACTGGCAGAAACATCCCCAGAAATAAAATGGATTTTTATTTATCTTCTCCACTGTGTGCTTGGGGAAATGCTGATAGAGAAATGCAGGTAACAATTTTAATGAGCATTAATTTTTTCCCCTATTTGCATTCCAGGTCTGAGCTGGTTTTTCTTAATACACAACACCCCTGCTTGACTCCCTCACTGGGGCTCGTGTTCAAACCAGGCTGGACAAGGTTTCAGGTGAGCTTTGTCTCACTTGAGGTGGAAAACATGCCCCAAAATCTGGTTTTGATGGGACTGAGCCACTTCAGCTCAACGTTTGCATTAAGGGTTTCAATAATTAACATGAAACGTGGGGTTGAACGCTGGCTGCAGCCTCGTGTGAGTAACACAGACTGTGAGTAGCAGGCGCTCTGAGTGCCACTGAGCTGCACTCCCCACACCTGCATGGGGTTTTAATTGCGATGTATTCAATTTATTCATTTCTCAGGGCGTGATACTTAATCAAGAATTTATGTACTTATTTTTTTTTAAAAAAATACAATGCACAGTACGAATGCATTGGTATGAATTATTGCCAGTGGGGGTAAAACAAAAGGAGCTTTTTGAAACCAGGGTACAACCCCTGATGGCTGGCACTGAGCTGCTCCCAGGCCCCCAGCTGACTCCACAGTAGCTCGGGGTGGGGATGGAATCCTGAAATACAGCACTGGGACAGGGAGAGAGAGCAATGAAAGGAAAAACAAACGCTGGACAGCAGTGCTGGAGCAGGGCTCAATGAGCTGCCCACCCTGTGCCTGCCCCAGCCCCCCTCGCTCCTCTGGGAACCTTTCAACCCCTTCTCCAAGGCAGTTTCATGGTCATTATTCGTCAGATTAATTAAGCAGCATTGAATGCCCTCATTCTCTTCCTTTCTCATCACTACTAACCTTTTCAATACAAAATATACCCAATTTTGGTGGATAATGAACTCATCCTCAGGGATTTTAGGTCCATGTGCAGCTGACCTGCTTTGACGTTGCTCCACTGCCCTCTTGGGATCCACACCAGTTTCACCCAGTGCAGGTCTGGCCTTTTGTGGAGGAAACCTTCCCCCACCTGACAGATTAAAATCACTCCAAATATCACACACAGAGGGACACTCACATCCAATAAGAAAAAAAACTGGATGTTTTTTAGTAATTCCAGCCTGGGGTGAGGCTGATAGAGAAGTGCTGCAATTTTGCTCTCCGATCCCATATACAAACTTTATCCAGGTTTGAGTACTGACCCAAAGAGATGGATGTGGTGGTAGAGGCAGCCATGGGATGTGGTGCTGCCAACTCTGCTGCCTTCAGCCTGAGCATAAAGACATTTTTGGAGGTAGGTCCCAACTTTCCATGAAAGGGAAAAGCCATTTGTCTGTCTGTATGGAGAAGTGAGGCATGAAAATACAGCCTTTAAAAAAACACAATTTCAAACCATTCTCAAATTTCAGCTGGCTCGCGAAGCCAGCGCCGTCCTCGGAGGGAGCCAGCTCCGAGTCTTGTTCCTTGCTGAATTAGGAGGGCTCTTTCCACAAGCAGGCAAGGGAAACCTCCAGATTCAACACCCACCTTGTGTGTTCTCCGTGTTGTAAAACGCTCGTGTAAAATCAAAGTCCCAAAGGTGTCGTGGTGACAGTTCCCCTCCGAGTGACACACGGCAAGGCAGACACAGAGCTCGTGGCTCCAGGCATGGGGGGGACATCCAGAAAAGAGCCCAGTGGTGAAAATAATGAACATTTGGCTCCTCACTCCATTTTCATCCTGGCCTGGATCAGGAATGGTGTGGCCAGCAGGTCCAGGAGGTCATTCTCCCCCTGTACCAGGCACTGGTGAGGCCACACCTCGAGTGCTGTGTCCCGTCCTGGCCCCTCAGTTTGGGAAGGGCCTGGAGACGCTCGAGCGCGTCCGGAGGAGGCAGCGAGGCTGGAGGGGGGCTGGGAACACAAACCCTGTGAGGGAGGGCTGAGGGAGCTGGGGGTGCTCAGCCTGGAGCAAAGGAGGCCCAGGGGTGACCCCATCACCCTCTGCTGCTCCCTGAGAGGTGCCTGTGCTCAGGGGGGTCGGGCTCTGTCTCCAGGCAGCGCTGACAGAACCAGAGGGCGCGGCCTCAGGCTGCACCAAGGGAAATACGGGCTGGATATTGGGAAAAAGTTTTTCACAGAAAGAGTGATAAAGTACTGGAATTCTTTGCCTGGGGAGGTGGTGGAGTCACCATCCCTGGGTGTGTTTAAAAAAGATTGGATGTGGCACTGGGTGCCACGGTCCAGCTGAGGTGTTGGGGCATGGGTTGGACTCGATGATCTTGGAGGTCTCTTCCAACCCGGTGATTCTGTGATTCTGTGAATTCATTTCATCTCCTGCCTCGTGGACGAGTGGTTTCCACAGGTGGAGATCCCTCCTGTGTCTCAGCATCACCCCAAGGTGCTCCCAGCTCCCCATGACAACCCCAACCCACCTGCAGAAGGCTCCACTGCCAGGCAAACACCCTGAGCCCAGCAGCAGCTCCGACCATCCTCTCCTGCTTTGGTTTAGGGGAAAAATCTGCAGATTCAGGCAGGTGGGGGGATCTTCTCTGCATATTGTGGTCACAAGCTGGTGGAGCACTGCAGGATTTGCCTTCCTGTGAAGCAGGAGCTGGAATTCTGTGCTGAGACCTTCCCAAATTCCCTTCTCCAACATCTGCCCAGCTCTGGCTTGCTGAACCTGCCCTTGGGCTGAGGTGATTTATGGTCCCCAGCCACCCCAGCTCCCTCTGGTGCAGTTCCTCACTGCTGGGAGGTGCTGGTGCGCCCAGCCCCATCCATGGCAGCACCTGGGTGGGATGGGAATGGCTTTTTCCAAACAGTTCCTCCTCCTCAGATACGCTCTGCACATCCGTGTCTGGCCAGGAGCTCAGCCATTTATTTTTCCTCTCCATAGGCATGTTTAGAGCTGTGGGTGGCCTCCCCTGTTTAAAATAAAGAAGCCAGGGGGAAGCTTTGTTCTTCACAGGCTGAAAATCAGAGCATCTGTCCTGTGCTGGCTGGAGAAGGAAGCAGCAGAGCTCAATCTGCTGGAAATTTCCCCACCTGAATTTTTGTTTTGCTTGGGTTGAAGGAAACAGGAACACAAGGCAGAAAGAAGACAAGAACTTTGCAGAAGGACGGGCTCAGCGGCTCCAGGTGATGAAAATGCTGTGAGTCTGGATAGTCACAATACTGGAACTCTTGTTTCTACAGATGATCAGAAATTCAAAGTATTTGGTGTTGTTTCACAGCTCCTGAGTGGCCTCAAGCCAGGTTTTATTGGATTAATATTCCTGGAGCAATCAGCCCAGTTCAAAGACATCTGCAGGGTCATTCAAGGCAGCATGTGTTTCATTCCGTAGTAATTTTAATATAAAAGAGGTCTCTTTAGAGCTTCACTCACAGTTTGCCTCCACTTCTACTGTTTGAGGCATGAAATAATCCCTTTAATCATGGCTTCCCATTTAAAGCAAGACAAGAAGAGCTAAAAGAGTAATTTTTAACTGAACTATTTTTAAAAATACCCTGACGTTTTGCAAAACCATCCTGGCAAACTGGGAGACACCAAATTCTCTGAAAAATGACTCTGAGCAGCCCAGCCCAGCCCAGTCCACCAGCACACAAGGCCGTGAAGGACTAAGTCAGGACTAAGTCACCTCATCGATCCTCCCAGCACAGGACAGGTTGGGTTTCTGCCTCCCCTTGCACTTTGAATCTCATCATAAATATTCCCCCTCTGACGTGGAAATTTGTGCAGGGCAGGGACATTTACGTCTTGTCACGGGGTGCTGGACATCACCAACACCCCCTGGGCAGGGAGGGCATCCCAGCCTCTTCCCTCACCTCTGTCCCTGCCCCGAGGAACGACTCCTGGGTGTCTCTGGACCTTCCTGCCACGTCCTGACCAGGTGAGGAACAGCCTGGAGTGGCCCTGGCCCTTGATTTACACAGTGCTTGTTCTATCACTGCTTAACTCATCCCTGTGCATCCACTGCAAAGCCCATTTTCCTGCCTGGAATTTCATTCCTGGCTGAGGAATGGCAGGAGAAGCTTCATTATTGCCTGTCTTGAAGTGGGAGAAGAGCCTGTTTTTAAACTGGTGTTTTGCAGGTCATTAATCCCAGCTCTGGATGGGAGCCTTTAGCTCTTGACCTCCCCAGTGACCGAGTTATTTACTGCGGACGACAAATGGTTATTTTTCAGAGTTGTTTTCAAAAGGCTTTTCCCATTTTGGAGACTTTGTGGAGCATTGTAGGAGCCCTCATGGTTCCCCTGTCTCGTATCCTTAATCCACCCTGAAAGATATACAGGGCACTTTAGGAATGACTCATGCCAGTGTAAGAGGATGGTTATGCAATATCCACATTATTCCTATTATTTCTTGGATGCCTCAGTCTCATAACTCTGCATGGTCTTAATATTGAGGAGGAATTTGAGCTGCATAACATCCACAGAAAATCTCCAAGAGTTTACTGATACAGTTCCCAAATCCAGCCCATGTCCGTGATCAGCACTAAAAATGGGCAGAACTGGGCTTTTAGTCGAAAATCAGATATTTATTGTTATTTATTGCACGTCTAAGTGTATCCTGCAACAAATGAACACGGCTTCATTAAATCACGATTTTAAAGTGACTCTCTGGCAGGTCTGATAACTGACATCAGCAGATAAAGGGGTGAATTCTGTTCTGAACAGACAATTACTGAGGAGGGTGGGAGCAGTGATCCCACCAGCCCCGGAGCTGCTTCCTCAGAGGGAAGGGGGAAACTGGGAGCGGGGAGATAAGGAACAACCATCCCAAGATTAAATTTCCACGGGAAGGAACCAGGAGGAGATTTACGCACGCAAATGGTCCGTTCTCCCTCATTTTTCACCTCTTTGGTTGTGCCACTCCATGTCCATACCTGTAGGTGTTCCACAGAGCCAGGAGTTCTTTCCTGGGGCTGGAACAACCCCTGCACCACACGAACAACACTCGGCCAAGCTCAGGACAGAGTGAATTAAAGAGAACGAGGTGACGAACACAAGGTCCCCCTAAATGATACTCCCAGCTTAAATTTCCATGGCTTAATCCGTGTTTTGGCTGAGCAGGGAGGGCCTCCACGGTGGCGGCGTGTTGGTTTAGTGGTTGGAGGATGACATAGAATAAAAGCCCTGAGTTCAAAGGGCCTGGCTATTTACGGGAATCCCACCCCCGAGCCCTGGCAGGAGCGTCCCGGATTACTCATCCGCGTTAACTCTTTGGATAAACATTTCCCTGTCGAGCCTAAGGTCGAGCTGCACAGCCCCTGACAAGGGGGAAAAAAAAAAAAATCCATGTTCAAAAATAAACACAACACAGGTCTGAATTAGGGGCTTGTTTCTTACAAAGGAAGATGTATTTACACAGGGGCAGCTCATCGGGACACGTTGGTTTTCCAAAGGAGAGAGCTGTGGAGGGATCTGGGAGAGATCTAAACATCACTGAGTGACAGCACTTGAAGAGGAAGGGTTTGAGCCGTGCCAGCTGTGCAGGACAGGAGTTTGGGAATGGCTTTGGAGCTCCACGGTGAGCTCAGGAGGAGAAGGATCTGGCAGGCACGGCGGGATTGACGGGGAGAGCGATCTCATGCTCTAGCGACAGGAACGCCTCCAGCTCCCACATCCAGCACCGTGAATCACTGCCATCCATCGAATTTCCATGATGTCAAGCAAATGTGAAGGAAAATAGGCTGGAGTTAAATGGAGGATGGGAGCATAGAGCAAAATCACGGTAGATTTGGAGGGTTTTGTTTGGCTTTCCCCAACGAAGGTGGCGGCGCGTTTAAAAGTAAGAACTAAAACAGAAACTCAGCTCGTGATGATGAATGGTCAGGAATTCTACTTGAGTAGAATTGGGAGAGCAATTGGGAGAGCAGCCCCACCACATTTAATAAATGTTCTAAATGTCTGCATCCAGCACAGGAGCACAGGGTAAGGGGCTTTGACGGGAAATAAAATTCCCAGCAGAAGAAGTGTCAGGGTGTTTGTGTTCCAGGTCTGGAGAAACCTCTCTCCTACAAACTGCAGCTCATCAATAGGAATTAATTAGGAAGAAATCCTTTTCTGGAAGGGTGGGAAAGCCCTGGAACAGATTCCCAGAGAAGCTGTGTCTGTCCCTGCATCCCGGGAAATGTCCAAGGCCGGGTTGGAGCACCCTGGGATAGTGGAAGATGTCCCTGCCCATGGCAGGGTTGGAACTGGATGATCTTGAAGGTCCCTTCCAGCCCAGCCCATTCCATGATTCCGTGATAATTTCAGCAGCAAAAAAGTCTGAAAGAGCAGAGAATTCTGTTTGCAGTGCAGCACACTTTGAAACCGTACAAGAACCACACATTTTAAATCTGTTTTACAGTTCAGCAGCACCATGGTATCATTTCCATTCTCCCTCTTTGATCTTCCCGCAAATTTTAATTTTTTTTTCCTTTTTAAAGCTGCAAAATGCTGATATTCTGAAGACAACTTAAAGGGTTGTCTTTGCCTACTTAGGATATTCCTAAAAATTTGGCAGGACCATTACTAAACCCTTGGCTCTATCCACACGCTGGACAGGATTAGCATCTCAAATGCTGCTCACACCATCATCTTCTGGGCATAACAATGACAATAAAAAAAATCCCAATAAAACTGGAAAAAAAAATCTCAGTTCATAAGGATTCTGTCTAACCTTCAGCTGGAAACGAGATGACAAATAGGCCAGCAAGGCCAACTAAGATTTTTTTGGGGTATTGATTTAAAGCAGAGAAGCCACAGTTGGTAGTTTATCAATTCCAGTGGAAACCAAGGATCATGGAACTAAAACGTATTAATCACTGCGGATTACAGAGCCCAAGGCTTCTATTAATTTCCCTGCCAGTTTCGTTATCTTCTCAGATTTTTCTGTCATTTCTTTAAGGCTTCCCTTGTAAATTTTGCATTTCGAGCTGTAAGGGGCCATTAGAGGATGGCAGGAGTCCTGTGCTTTTCTCATAATGAATTCTCAGGTTACCCCGGGTTTTCCTGTGCAAACAAACTGAAGCCACACGCAATTATCCCTCGGCTGCCCAAGCAGACATTCTCCAGGAGGATCCTCTATTTTTGATCCAGCTATTGGGATGAACTGGGGAAGGCTCCCAGGCTTTGCAGCCCCTTGTTTGGGCTAAAAACAAAACATCAGTGAAAATGCACGTCTGGTGCAGTATCCATGAAAATAGTAGTTTGGGGGTTGTTCCAGTTGGGATTTCAAGAGTCGGGGCACTCTGGAAGTGCTTGCTGAGAATGGATCCAGCCTGTGGAGGTATAAGTCTTCAATTTCTACACAAATCACTTGTGTCAGTGAAAACTCCTGGGATTTATATCAGAACAATGAGAAGGTTCCCATCCCATCCTTCCCTGATTTATTCAGTCAACACAGGTTGTATTTTCAAAGCTTCTTTCTGCAACCATCACAAATAAAACTGAGATTCCTGTTCCAAACAGTCTTGAATCATGGAGTCATGGAATCATGGAATGGTTTGGGTTGGAAGGAAGCTGAAAGCCTATTTTATTCCAGCCCTGCCACTGGCAAGGATTCCACTATCCCAAGTTGCTCCACGCCCTGTGCAGCCCGGCCTTGGACACTTCCAGGGATGCCCATTGTTGTCAAGAGCTGGGCCTTGGGCTGCCACCAGAATTCCCCTGGCTCTAGAATTTCCATGGGGATGGATTCAACCCCATCCATTCCATTTGAAGCAATCACTGGTTCCACAGTGTTGGCTCTGCAGTCCTTTAAATTGAGGAAATGCTTTTTAAAAAACAGGAATTATTGTTGAAGATATTATTACATTTTACTTCCCATGCCATTTCCCTTTGCAGGTTGTACTAAGGCAAAACCAACACATTTTCTTACTTTTTTTGGTTATTTTTACCGCAGCTCTGCAATTCAGCAGCTTCCTCAAGCTCTGTTTGCCAGACAGAGTTCCTTGTTCATCAGTGCCAACACTTTCCCTTTGTTTTATTCTCCTGTAGCCAGGAACATAATCCAGTCATGATGTTCAGCATGGTGACAGCACCAATATTTCATGAGAAGTAAAGAGGGATCAAAACTGGTCCCTAACTTATGTATGGGGGAGGAGGAGGGGAAAGGAGGAGATGGGGGAAGATTTTCTTGGGGTTTATGCAGATTTTCTTTGATTTTACGCAGAATTTCTTTGATTTTGTGCAGAATTTTGCAATTTTTAGTAAGAATCTACTCACAACTGCACTGCAACGCGCCACAATTATTCAGGAAAAGCTCCTTTGGATTCCCTAAGTCCTATTTTACAACTTTTAACCATTTCCACGCTGCCATTTGTTTCGCTCAGTGCCAAACAACCTCCCCATTTATATGGCATTCCCCCCAGCCACAAAGTGAGCATATAATATATTACAGGTCGATTTCCTTTGATATCCCCCCCATCCCCAGCTGTCTTTCGCTGCTCCCAAGCCCTGGATTAAGCAGCTCCCAGGCAGCCCACAGAGCTGGGCAGCAGGAGAGCTCTGCAATAAGTCCTAAATTGAAAGCTCTGCCGTGTCTCCCCACTGGGAGAGCCTGCTGAGATAGGCTTCTTTTAATATTGCCTTAATAGGCTCAGTTAATTAAGTTCAGTCTATCTGGAGGGATTTTCATGGCCTGTGGAGCCCCGGCAAATGGGAGCCTATTCCTGCCCCAGTTATTATCAATAGTGGCTCAGGGAGAAGTGATTACAGCACTCGAGAGAGAAAGAAAGGGAATCACCTTCCCTGCTTTTGCTGGCTCTGCACATTTCTGAGGATCCCAGCCCGGGACCAACATCCAGCGAGCGGCTGGGGGGAGGTGGGGCTGGAAAAACACATCCTGAAAGGCTTGGACTTGCGAGCAGCTCCTGCTCCTCCTCACCCCGCCTTCAAGCATGAGCTGCTGGGGCTGTTAATCACTCAATTAGGCCCTAATTATCAACACCCGCCGCATCAAAAGGCCTCCCGTGGGCAGGGCAGGGCTGTGGCCATTCTGTGTGACAGGTGATCCCTGCCCGCGAGGGGCTCGCTGGAGCCGGGGCTGGCGGGGATCAAAGCGGGCAGCAGCCGCTGCTCCCGGGCCCCTCCGCCCGGCCACGGCGAGCGGGGCTCTGCCGATCATTCACCCAGCCCGGGGC
>WAAG01036817.1:0-23616 GCA_013390105.1 Tichodroma muraria | reverse complement strand
CATGAGGTCCAACTGGTTATTATTTGAAAGGATTTTGTTTCACTACTAAATATTCCTGGGGGAACATACAAAGACAACCTTTGCTTTGTCAACTGGCTGCTTTTCACCAAGACTGCTCCACAGGATTACACAGCATGAGCTTTAGCCGCAGCAGCCCAGTGGTGCCTCAGACTTCAGAGACCTGCCTGTCTTCCAGTTAAATCAGCTGTGGTGGAGTGGAGAGGAAGAATGATTCTGGAGGTTTGGCTGCTTTCTGGCAGAACAGGGTTGCCTTGGCTGACCTGTCACAGCATCCTCATCATTCCCTGTTACAGAATGAGATGTTGGAACACTTGGAAGCAGGAGACAGTCCCAAGGGAAGAGGTAGGGGCCAGGAAAATTGCCAACCCACCCTACAACCTCATTCTCAGCTGCTTATTGCCATTATCAACAATTCCAGCCAAAATTTCTCCAGTGAGGGTGTGCCTCAGACAACTGGCATAGGCAGCTTCAGAGGAAAAGGGTTCAGCTACATTTGGGACTAGGGAAAAAAGAAAGATGTTATTCCCTACATGTTCAAGCCACTTGTGTTTTAAGCAAGCTTTGTATCCCCAAGCTTTGATAATAGAGCTGGAAATATGGAGCACTAGAGGCCAATAGAAAAATCACACGAGCTGTGGGCTCCCAGTCAAACTTGTCCAACTCGGAAGCATTTTGTAAATTACAATTTGAGTATTATAGAGCAGAAACACACTCATTTCACAGCTAAAAGCCCACAGGGGTTATTCTTGGTGAGCACATAATCACAAAACTGTGCAGGGTGGATCATAAAACCATGCACTAAAGACTGCCCTCTGGACTAAGATTCCACCAGTCCAGCCCCTGCTCAAAGCAGCTTGCTCAGGGCTGTGTTAAACTGAGGATTAAACACCTCTGACTGGAGGACTGAGACTGAAGGTAAATGGAAGGAGAGTAGATTAGAATGAAGACTTGTACGTAACTGGGGAATCAGAAACTTCTGGGAGACTGGGAGCCGAGACAGAAGCCAGGGCAGAGGAGCCTGGGCTTGCCAACACAGGAATGAGATAAGGACAAAGAACAAGAGATGAGAAGAAAAGACCTAACTGGGATTGGCTCAAGGAGAACAGCACTCCATATGAGTTTTGCCATGTCCCACTCCTTTTGCTTCCAAATCAAACCAGGACCATCCATGGGAAAGGTCTAGTCAGACTCTTGACACTGCAGAAGTTTAATGTGCTCAGTGAATGAGAACAGGGGGAGGGAGAGGACAGCATTTTGATGAAGATTCCTAACAGGATGCTGCTCTGAAAAGCAGGATGCTTCCTGTTCTGCTGCAGATTTTCCTTACAGTGGTGACCAAGTGAGTAGTGGCAGCATTGGTAGGATCTCAAACTGACGGGAAGGGAAGGGGCCATGACAGGCTCCCAGGTAGCTTGGTAAGGAAAGGGAGGAAACAAGAGGAAGGCATCAGTCCACTCACTCATGGCTGAGGAGGACTTTGAAGCTCTTTCCCAGTGCAGACAACCCTGGGGTTAGACAGAAGCCTGCTGCAGCTTCCAGGAAGCTGGGGAAGGTAGAGAGTAGGTAAGACTATGTGTCATCAACAGCCAGCTTCTTGCTACTGACCCAGCAAAAGTGCCTTGCCATGGCCTAGAATTACAGCAGGCATTTGAGATGGTTATTTGGCTACTTATTCCTCACTTTCTGCACATTTGTAGAGCCTAGGATCTGATTTCTAATCCCAAACATCAGTGAGGAAAAGACATCCATCACTTGGAAAATACAGCACGAAGTTCATAACACATTAGTACTGTGAAAAGTCAAAAAATGAGTGACTATGAAAATGGTGACTGAGAAAAATGGGTGGCTATGCATGTCTGCAAAATAAGAGAAGAGAAGGGAATGGGGCAGGGGCAGAAGAAAGAGAGGGGAGGAGTAGGAAAAAGATGGAGACAGTAGGACCAGAGGGAGGAAGAGAATATGCACATCAACAAGTTTCCATGTGCTAAAAAAACAGCACAGCCCAAAGCACTTCTACTCTTCATTTCACCTCTACCGGGGCTCCCATCTCATCTCCTGATAAAAAATTTTGGAAAAACAAATTAATGAGTGAAGCAACTATATACAGCTATGAGGAAAAAAAAAGAAGACACTTGTCTTAGACTCTCTGTACCCTTAGACTGACAACGTCTCTTCATGCTCTCACAGATGTGGCAGATACTGAGCTCTTACTCTGTGCCAGGGTTTACACACTGGTCAGTAAAGAAGACCAGAGGGTCACACTCAAAATAAAAAGAGGCAGAATAGAGCTATGGCCATCTGTGCACTCAGTGAACACTGTCTGCTCTGCTCACTAAATGATTCAGGAGTCCACCAGAAAATACAATCCATGAAGATGTAATTAAATACCACATCAAAAACTATGTGCAAAACAAGCTAAACTAAGATGGCATGGGAAAATATAATTCTGCATTGCCTTTCCTTTGGTTGGGGGGTGTAAGTTCAACATAAAATGTTCCCTGAAAACAGTGTCTGAGCTTGTTCGTAAGTGTAAATGTATGGGCCCGAATACTTTGAGTTCTGTATTTTCACTGCAAAATTTATGTATTTGCAACTTCAAAGTCGCCTATGAACATTGACAGAGTGTCAATGTTAAACATCGCTTGGTAAACTCATTGCTTTATTATTTCAATGTGTTGCCACTCAAAAATCAAAAACAGCAGCTTCTTAATTTGGATCCAATTCTTGAGATCACATCTTGCCCAG
This sequence comes from Tichodroma muraria, assembly GCA_013390105.1. Classification (NCBI taxonomy): domain Eukaryota; kingdom Metazoa; phylum Chordata; class Aves; order Passeriformes; family Sittidae; genus Tichodroma; species Tichodroma muraria. The sequence continues at coordinate 20,850 of WAAG01036817.1, read as the reverse complement.
CAGTGTCCAGTTCCAGTACAAGAGTGATATGGACATAATGGAATGAGTCTAGCAAAAAGCCATAAAAATGATGAAGGGAATGGAGCATTTTTCATATAAGGAGCCACTGAAAGTTGTGACTGTTCAGCCTGGAGTACAGATGGCTTAGATGGATCTTATCAATGTGTATAAATACCTGGTGGGAGGAAATGCAGAAGAGGGTGCCAGACCCCTCTCAGCAGTGTCCAGGGAGTGGGCAACAGACAATATAAAACACCCATGAAATTTTATCTAAATATAAGAAAACACTTTTATACTGTGAGAGGAATCAAACAGTGGGATAGGCTGCCCAAAATGGTTGAGGAGTCTCCAGTTGTGGAGATATTCAGCTGGACATGGTCCTGAGAAACCTGCTCTAGGTAACCCTGCTTGAGCAGGGGGCTTGGACAAGATGACCTCAAAACATGCCAACTAAAGCAAATGACTCTGTGATTCTGCAAAATCTCAATCATTTCCACAGTCTGAATCTCTGCTGTCAATCACCACAATTTTTGCTAATTGAGTGAGTCTTGGCACAGCCAGTCTCCTGTGAACAGGGTCACACTGGTCCTTGCAGAGGTGTCTCTAAACTCCATTTTTGGTTACTACGCAGAAAAGCTGTTCTACAGGCATTTGCTAGCCTCATAACAATGGCAAATCAAAATGGGACTGGAGTGAACGCAGCTACATCTTTACAGAGACTGAAATTTGGACTTCAAAAGAACTGTCTGCATGTTCAATGTCTGCCTAAGTGTTTTGCTAGAGGGGGGCCTGAATTACATTGCCATTCAAAAATGTAATTACAGTTATTAAAATCATATGTAAGGCACTGTTGATTCAATGTATCATTGTACATGATATATAGCTCTATTAATTATTTTATTAGACATGTATAATGTTGCCAATATGATGCAATGCAGCTACCACAAAGTATTTTCTGGTTTGGGGAGGAAACAGACCATCTGCAGTGGAAATAATTTGGGAGGCAAGAAAAGGCAATAACCCAGGGCTCCTCCTGGAGAGATTCACCCTTCTTGGCAGACAGTACAGCTGCAGAGCTCCCCTCTGCATGCACTGGCACACATGCAGGAGAAACCTATCTATGAGCCTGTCCAACTCTCCCCAGAACACAGAACAAAATTACAATACAAGCCCTCCTGCTCTAGGCTTTGCCCTCACACTCTACACTTTGTGTTTCCCCTCAGAGGACACTGAGAAGGGAAATAAAGTACAATTTACTTGAACCTTGTTTTCAACTTTATTTGACATTGCAGGTCATCTGATGTAGTATTCTTTTTCACAGCATTTCCTTCTCAAATAATTTTTAAGAGTTTGTATTTAGAGAGAATGCTTGACTTGTTGCATGCCTGTACAGTGTGGCTATTTAGCAATCTTGAGAGATTTTACATCCATGATACAGACTTTTCATGCTAGCTGTGTCATGCCTGATAGATAGGAGTTTTTTTCTTAAAAAATCTGAGGACACAGTCCCAAACACAGCAGTAGGTCAAAAGGCCTGTGGCAGAGGGCCTGATAAGGATTCAGAAGCTGAGATGAACTCATTTGCAAGCTTTTTTTTTTCAAAGGCGTCTGAGTATAGCGCGCTATGATAAGATTAAGTAAATGTCAGGCTGCCTAGAGCTCTCACATAGGTATGTCTTCTGTTGCTGCCCAAATTCAAATAAACAAATTTACATATACTGTACCTTGAGTTGAAGCACCAAGTCCATGCAGTATTTGCCAAGAGGGTTTATGTCATTCAAGATGAGAGCAATTATAATATCAATCCCATTAGACTCATGGGTGGCTATGCAGGTCTGCAAAATAAAAGAGAAGGGAATGGGGCAGGGGCAGAAGAAAGGGAGGTGTAGGAGAAAGAAGGAGACGATATGGCCAGAGGGAGGAAGAGAATATGCACATCAACAAATTTCCAGAAGGACCCAGAACTTAAAACACCTTGCAACAGTGATAACCTTTCAGCCAAAGCAGAAGAGCCGGAAAACATGCCACAAGAAGTGCTGGAGGAGACTTGTGTGTACAGAACTAACCCAAACACTGCCAGTAGTGAAGTACCCAGCTGGAATAAAGGTGATGCAAGCTAAAATCTGCTCCCAGAGAATCCCGCGGGGCTTGGCACCAAGCGGTACAACTTGCAGACAGCAGCCCTCAGGAGCACTGCCAGATTCAGCTGAGCACATGCCAGCCTCAGACATAAAAGACAAGCTCCACTGCAGGCACAACCAAATTTGCATGCTCAGATTCTTCATTTGCCCTCAGCAGCCAGCATTAATATTTTTGTTACACCACAAAATGTTCATGAAAATCAAAGTTCTCTCTATGCATCTGGACATGTCCTGCAAAGAAGGGTATTTAGGGATATTTGTGGCCAGTGGTACTTCCCAAATGCCTTTACAGCTGGAGTTCTGGACCTTCTAGACCCTGTGCACAACACTCAGTTATATAAGAGCCTATGGTGCTTTTTCCTCTGGCAGGTTTATGGGACAATAGGAAAAGTCTTCCAGAAAGACAGAGAGAAGGGGGAAAAATGAAAATGAGAGCATGGAGCATTTACCCCTGAAATATATTGAATTAGACTTGCAGTTGGTGTAAACAAGTGTAACTCAAATCCTGAGTGACTTCCCAGCAGATAGGTCTAAGTAATAAATGTAACTCATCATTCCCTTCCATATCAGTGTTCCTCCAGTGCCTTTCACATAACTTTGCTGGAGAACATGTTAACGTGTAACATTTTTTTTTCATCTCCAGTCCTGTAGCTATACTTTTTTACAGTTGTTTTTCCCATTCATAAGTGGATTAAATATGACTGTTCAAAATTTAGCCCACTAAAGGATTTTTGTTTGTTTTGAAAATATTAAGTAAAGACAGCTGATTACCAGCAATGTCAGTAATAGCACTTTACATTTCATTGGTGCACATTAATGAAGAAGCATTAATATTGCATGTATTTCTTCAGCTATTTCTAGCAGAGAGAACAGATTGCTTCTGTAATTTTGCTCACCACAATTTTCCCACTGCTAATCCATAGCAAAAATTCTGCAGTTTCATCCACTATGACAACTCTACTGCAGTTCTCCTCAAATCAAATATGGCAGCATGTAACCACATCCTTTACCTTCCTACACTTCTTCAACATGGCAATGAAGAGCCTTTTAACAGAAGTCATAGCTGTGTGACTTCAAAAGGCTGCAGAGAGCAAGGCACAGGAGATCAGAAGCGTAGTCTTTAGTCTCATCCATTTCACTACTGATATCATAATTAAAGATGCTGCTAGGTGGTATGGCAGGAGGGCAAGTTAAACTTTGTGGCAGTTATGTGAAATAAGGAAAGTAAATGTCAGCAAGGTGTATAAACACCAGCAAGGGCAAAATGTGTGAAAAAGAAGAACACAAGTGTGTTTGCAATGCACTTCCAAAACTGTGACTCCAAATGCAGTCTTGCAAAGTGAGGTTTAAGGCACGGGCACAGCAACATAAAACACAAAACTCTCCAAAAGGAATGGAAACCCTCAGAGGAAGAAGGGGTACTACAGGAAAAGTCTGTTTTGAGTTCTGACTTAAAAGGGTCGCTCAGGCCTCATGAAAGCTTGAAGAGTGTTAAGTCCAGTCATAGCAGCTCCAAGTGAATTTATGTTATCAGGAATACTGAAAGGTTTGTGATAAGCACCCAGATATTCAGGTATAGCCTTCTACATCCAGAAGTTCTTGAGTCCTACCTGGTTTTCATGGCATGGGCCCTGGCAATATTCCGTCAAGCTTTCCAGTGTCTGGTTGACAAGAGCCACGTTCCTCTCATTGATGTAAAGCCCCAGTAAGCCCAGGCCACCCGTGGTGCTCCCACAGATGCAGTCCAAAAACTGAAGGGTCTCACAAACGAGGTTGTAATTTGTTTTATTGTTTTGATGTCTTAAAAAATTCTGGTGAGTGGAGGAAAGGAACACAAAAAAATAAAAAAAATAAAAAAAAGGAAGAGAGTTGAGGCGAACAAAGTCTTTTTATGAAAACATTGAAGGATACTATTTGTAACCACATGACCACTGTGCCTCAGGTACCGAACTACACTGCACTACTATAGAAAATATATTAGGCCTTAACGCAGCACTTGAGAACTATCATCAAAATAGTTCTTCAAAATCAAAAATTTCTGGATGAAATCACAGAGCAAGGAGGGCTTAGGAAAGTGAACTTGGCAAACATCTGCGCTGGCCTTACATGCCTTTTGTATGTCCTGCAGACCTGCTCCCACCCACCCATTACAGCCCTTCTCTTGGAAGCTGCTGCCCCACAGCTGAGCAGGTCTGGTGGCACATTATGGAGCTCAGCTCAAGCCACCCCAACCACAGCTGGAAGGGAGGCTCCTGGCCACGGCACTGACGTGTATTTGCAGAAAATACGTTTTGCAGAGGTTGCTATGGGGACAGTAGTTTCTACCAAAAGAACTGATAACAGGGACACACAGAGCATCTTAAAGCCTTCAATTCTAATACTTTGGGAAAAGGGCAGTACGCAGAAACTTCCCGCGCTCTTCAAGTCTGTGGTAAGTGACGCACCAATTGTGCACAGGAACCTTACTAACAGGGACTTTTAGACCCATCTCAATTCCACGTGGCTGTGTTGAGATCCCCAAGCAATTCTGAGGATATAAACATGCACTCCTCCAACACAGAACCCAAACGTTTCTTGAAAAGGCTTATTTTATCCCTTAGACCAAAAAAACCCAACATTTCAGACAGCCCTATTCTGTGACAGGGGCCAGGCACAGGCGTGTTTTTCTCCCCTTACGAAGGTGCAGCCCCTCTAATAACACCCCTATGAAAGCTCAGCTCAAAACACTTTACCTGGAGCTCTCGGTTGTGGTTCTCACACAGCAGCTGAAGAAATCTCAGTATTGGCTGCATGATTGCAATGGCAGGGCTCATGATTGCTTCTTCTGCAGACTTCTCTTCTGCATTTGCAGCATCTGCTCCCGAGCCCATCAGATCTATTTCTGGGTCCATTTCTCTTCTGTACACAGAGTAAGCCTTGGAGGTTGCAGAAGATGCTTCTGTTAACTGCCCTTTCATTCCCTCTTTCAGATGCAGAGTAGAATCCTTAACTGAAAGGAAGATAATTTTCCTTAATTTTTGGAAGTCTTTCTCCCCATTTGATTAAACAATAAGAAAACAATAATAATGAATGCAACTTTTTCATTGCTGGTGCCTAACTTTTCAAAGACCTTTAGGCAACTCACAAAGAATATCAAAGCAACATTCATGCAGGGATAGCACGTTCCAAATAAACCACAAACCAGAGTGAAACAGAACATTAACACAAAAAACCCTACTATTTCTCTCCCATATACAATAAATGATGAGAACAATGGGAAAACCACAGGGTAGGAAATCAGTTCCTGCGCTTGCTCTTGTGAAATATCCCCAATAGCAGCAGCCTCTGCTTCTGCTCCTCTAAAAATATGGCTCAATACCTTTTATTGATGCAAACTGGCAGAGCTTCACTGATTTCATTAAAGCTAATTCCTTGTAGCCAACCTGAGATGGACTGCAATTCAGAGAAAAACTGAAAATTCAGAGAAAATTTTCAGAGAAAAAAGGCAAAAGATGCAAATTGGCAATGATTAATATTAAAGCTTATTGATCAACTCAGCAGAGCATCAGCGGTGCAGCACATGCAGCGTCAATATAACGCCCTGCTCCCCTCTTTCCCAGAGGTGCCTCCTTACCTCTCTTTTTGGGAACAGATATGGTGAGGTCGCTGTCATCCTCTTTCTTTTTGCTCCCCAAATCAATAGTGTTCACTGTCACTGTGGATCGGATCTCCTGCTGAGCTGCTTTCATGCGATCATACAGCACTTTAAAGAACCTTTCTGACTTTTTCTGCTCCTTTAGTTGCTGGTAAGTCGAATACTGAAAAAAAAAATAATCTTCAGATATCCATCTTCTAAGGAAGAAGAAATACAAAAATACACTATTTTTTTTGTGAAACAAATGACGAATAATTACTTCATTTACGCAGAACAAATGTTGGCCACTGCCTGACCAGTTCTTTTACGAAGTGATATACAAGGCTGGTAACAAAGACTGATGATAATGTTTTAAAATTTGGGTAAAATGGTGAACAGTGCTATTTGCAGTCTTTTAAATGTCACAATATTGTACTTGAAGTTAAATTACTTTGTGACACTCCTCATTTCTCCAGGCTTACTAGTCATGCTATTCCATCTACAAGTAACAGTGAAAAATAATTTATTATGTAACAACAAGAGAAAGCACGGAACATCTAATATGTAATATTACAGCTTGGATTATATTTAATTTTTGTGCTACAGACAGAATTTATTATTAAATATTCTTTTAGGTTATTAATTCCAGTCCCTTAGTATAACTCTCAAGCAGGCTGAGGACCACTTGCAACAGTTTACAAACAATCCCAATTCTCCCAGCCTTCCCTCATCATATCAATTCTCTCTCTTCCCTCTGTCATCTGATTTGGCTAAATCTGGGTGAGAGGGATATAATTCACAAAAAAATCTAAGATGACCAGGTTATTTTTCTCTTTGGAAATTTTGATAAATGTCCCTGAAGGTTTCTGGAAAATAATTTGTTTTTATAAACTTAGAAGTATTATAATTTTTAATTTTACAAAGAGTGACATAAAATAACTGGGGATAATGCTCACATGGCACTGACCAGATTAAAAGCAGCATGGTGCTACACAGAGAGGGACAGCTGAAAAACATTTTCTTCTACTGAAGAGCTACTGCACAGTAATACAGTATATTTACATTTGTATTACAGTGGTACATATTCTAGTGACAGACTTTTCACAGAACTCACAGCAAAAAGGTTCTCTTTATTTGTCTCCAGACCACATGCATCTGAGAATCAATATGTGAATAAGCAGATTAAATAAGTACCTGTGTTTGCGTATTTCCACCTTCAAGCAGTGCAATACCGAGCAGAATGCCTTCTGAGAAAATCCTGTCATTTCTGGTGTTCACTATCACATCTATGACCAGTTCTGAGGCACCTTCTTTGTCCAGGAGGCACTGGATATCAAACATGGTTACCCCAGACTTATCTGCATCTTGTCCTGAAAATCCACCTGCAAATTAAACACACAAGTACCATTCCTGTTTGCTTCACACACATATATGAAAATGAACCTATTAGTAGTCATAAAGCACACAATAGCAATGTAATAAGTTTAATTTTGAAATTCTGTCAGGCAAAATTTCCTTTGATAACAACAAGATTTTTGTATGAAACTGGAATGTTGGGCTGTAAGAATAAGAAATAGAACAAACCCTCAAGCCATTGTTCTGTCATGATATTCAGACAATAAAATAAGTTGGAAATGACACTGATTTGTTCACTGAACCCTTTTTTAATTCCACTGCTGCATACACTAAACTGTGAGTAGGGTCAGTGCTCTGAGACCTTTTTTAAATCTGCTCTTCAACCTCAGGCCTAATCTACACTAAAATTGTGTCCTGGCAAACCCACCCTGGTTATGGGCCTGACCTTCCAGCCAAATTCTTTTACCAACTCCTAGATCATCATCATCATCACCACCGTCATTGTGACATTTTCTTTAAGAACACAGACTTGAGTTAACCCAAATTAAAGGTGTGGGTTGAAGAAATTTTGCTAAATTGTATTAGCTCATTAAATCAACCACCTTTTATTATTGCAGATGATCATCTTTCCTGCTATACTTACTTCTCTAAAGATGTAACTGCACCTACTTCATTAGTAAAAATACAGTACTGCTTTAATCAGCCAGTACTACTTTGATTAAACTGATTAAAATGCTTCAGACTTTATGATGAAGCCATACACACACATACTTTTTAGAGAGAACTAAAAAAATAGTAAAACTTCAGTCTCTTGTTTGTTAGAGAGCGAAATTCGGCACATAGGATATTAAGACAGCAAAGATTTTCAGTGTCTACACTGAAATTGTTAAGGAGGAACAGATAGGTAACATCTGCAAAAGTGGACAAACCTGGGCATGCCTTCAGTGTGCACTGAAAAATGCAAAATGCAGTTCTGACCTGGCTCTATACCTAGCTCCAGATTCATTTCCTATGACATCCATTATTATGACTATTCCTAGAAACCACCCTGCAGAAACTCCCTGTGGATTCTGCAGCAGAATGATACAAAAATTAGGTTATAATGGACCTATAGAGATCATCTATTGAAACTCCTTGCCCACAGGAAGATAGCACAGGTTCATCAGAGTCTTGTCTAGTAAAGTCGTAACAAGAACTGACACATTCTACAACCTCTCAGGAAAATCTGTTCCATCATCTAACCAGTACTTTTGTGAGAAGCTTTTCCTTAGATCTTATCTTCTTCATATATAAATAATGGATCTGGAACGTCGAAAAATTCTTTAGTTTCCAGAAACAACATCATCTGTCCTCAAAAGTTTTCTGCTTCGCTGAATTTGTGGATGGGGATTTACCGCTACCTACTTTGGTACCTCCAAATGCACAATCTGAGACAAGTGTGTGCAGCTTAAAAATAGAGGAGTCTGATACTACCTCTCATCTAAGCGGTTACAGAACGTTTGATTTATTTACCAACTGCATGCCTGGAGCATGTCCAATGTGCCTATTAGAAAAAATGGTGCTGCTAATTTTGCTCTCTTGAAATGATGCGTGTTGATTTACCTCCCACTTGTGCAGTTTTGCTGTAGCTGGCAGACAGGGGCCCATTCATACCACTTCCATATTCCCCTTTAAAGTACCGATACAGGAGGATTTTCCTTAAAGTGTTGCCCTTTAAGAGAAAGACAAAAATAGAAGAAATGAGAGTTGTGGCCAATTTCCTTTGTTTGAAAAGCAAGCTGTTTAAAACAGATACATAATTTAGTAGGTTTTTCCATTATAATTAGTAAGCACACAAATAGGGAAGTTGTCCAGAAAACAAATATCTAACGGTCTTATCTAGCAAATCCCAGGGGAAAATTCTAAAATAGTGTTGTATAAACTTTTTTTAAAATTTGTATTAAACTTATTGATTATAAATAAAACACCTCCGTTTCAGTAATTCTGACTGGCTATCTGTGAGATGTGTATATGGAAACAAGCTCCACAAACAGCCAGTGCTCTGCAGTCAGTGTGTGTCTGTGCCCCTACCCTGCCATGGCAGCACTTTCTTCCTATTTTCTGCAGCTGAGTAGTACCACTCCCTTTTCTCTGATCTCAGATAATCCAGCTGATCATCTGAAAGAAGCCACATCACATAAAATATTAAAACAGAGATATGACATTTGATAGAACAGCTTAAAAAGCATTCTCTGTATCGCCTTGTTCCTTGACTTCCAAAACCACAACCAGTCAAAATTTGCATGCAGCCCTCTGAAGATCTTCCCTTTCATTTTACTTATGTTCTTGCAACACAAGACACGCTGGATTCAGAGTCGGGGGTACCAATTACTTGGCATTTTTATTTTGCCTTCAGTCTCCACAGAACACCTGCAGTCAATATAAAGCTATTAAAGCTCAGCTTTTATAGAGGCAGAAGGTGACACAACTGTAGGCGTACATGTAACCTCAGATTTCATAAAGAGGAGTAAGTAAGGTCTCCAGTGCTCAACACAGAGGGGGAAAATTGGTCACTTCAAGAGTTTGGCAGTAAAATTGAACAATTTTTTCCCTACTTTTACTAAACTGATGGTTTTAATGAAAAGAAGTCTAAAAAATATATGCACTAGAAGCATTCTCAGCATTCAGCAGCTTGCCAGTGCCTGCACATTAGTGCAGCAGTCAAGTTCTCAATCAAAACATCTTTGTGGCCGCCACAGACAGCAGGCAATGAGGAAGCAAGTCCCAGGCACTCTCACACTCCCACTTCTCCGTTAACTTGGCAATATTTCCAGTGGCAACCACACACCACAGAGGTCTGCTTCACTGCTTCATGGGCCTTGAAGACAATGGCCTTGTCCACCTGATAAAAGTGTGCTTTGTACTACAGAGGAAGGCAAAGAACTACAAATCTCTGAGGAACTCACACAGTGACAGATTCCTTCCCAGCCTGGTTGTGATGGGTTTAACCTGGAGTGGTACAGTAATGGACAAGGTAACCAAGTAACCAAGCCCATAAGCAACTTTAAGATGGGTAAGAACACCAGCTCCTCCTGCTCAACATCCTGTCTCTAGCTGGGACCAAAATCCAGTGTCTCACGGCAAAGTGAACCTCATTTTTCTCATCTCCTGAAGAAGAAAAACATGTAATTGATGGGAAAAGAGTGCCCACCAGGACTGATAAACATGGACTGAGAAGAAGGCTAAAGCCTCTTTCCAAGCTTTCTCAGGCATATACATCACAGAATCATAAAACTGTTGCACAAATGGAATCACAGAGCAGAAACCCTTCCTAACTCCCGACTAGGACCCAATCCAGAATGGGCACTGCCTTGAGACACGATCTTTTCATCAGAAAGGCTGGCATTTGCCATAGCACTTGACTAACCACTCAGTTTGAGTCAACCTCCTCAACCAGCAACCTCTGCAGTCTGTTGATGACTAATGGTAAATTATATAAACAGTCACAGTGCAGTCATGGGAAGAAACACCGAAAGCCATCTATATATAGTTAAGAATACTACCTGTGGTCACAAGCTTTATTGTTCAACTGAAACAGCCCTTATTTTATTAAGAAAATGGTTAAAACCATAAAATAGTGTGTGACTAATAAACTGAGTGATTTAGCACTGGGCTCTGATCAACTGGAAGCAAGTAACTACCAGCACATCTCAGATCTTCCTCCTGCCTTGTAACCTTCAAAGACACCAGGGGATATGAAGATGTTTCTCCAGCTGGCCACGGAAAGGGGAATCCTGCTCCATCCATATCCAAACTAAGGAACAGATTTCATTTCTTCTTCCCAGAAGTCTTAATTATTAGGATTCCTGCTTTCTCTCAACCTCCCACGAATCTAGACAACAGTTACGGTTCCCAGAAGCCAAAGTGTCAAGAGTCAAGGCTGCTGTGTTTGAAAAGCAGAAATGTGGTGGAACCTCCGCTTAGCCTGACAGCTGTGTCAGAAATGCACCTCCAGGCTCAACCCACATATTTGCAAACTCGGGATCTTCATCTCCTCTGTGATGACCTCAGGCAGCCATATGACTTCCATGAGTCTTGTGAAATGAGCTGCCACTACAAAGAGCAGAAGAGCCCAGCCACAGGAACTGGGGCTGAGAAATGCACACAGAAATGCCCAAGGAATGTATCAGAAATGCCCGTCACCTCCAGCATGTGACTGTGAGGCACCATCCTAGAAAAAGCTGGAAAGACCCTGCTTCCAGAAAAAGTGCTGAGCCCGCTGGCGTAGGTGTGTGGGAATGCTTTTAAGGGAATGCCAGCAAACACAGTCAAGAACAGCCCCATCACACGGACGAGACCGGCTGCTGCCAGGACAAGCCAGACAGCCACACCATTGATGCCCTTGGAAATGGATTCCTAACTTAGCACAGCCACAAAATTAATACCGCCCAAAAGCAAATGATCACAGCAGCAGCATGAATAAGCAGTTTGCTGCAGCTACTGCTGACACTCGTGGCACTAAAGCAGAGGCCAAAAATAAAAGCCACTAGGCAGTGCAGTGCTATCCTCCCTGACTGCGTTTCTGTAAGAAGCAGAAGTCCTGGCCTCCCAAGCTGGATCTCTCCCCTGTTGGCTACAATAAACTTTCTTTTATACCTCTTATTAGGGTATGGAAGTGACATGTAAACATCAGTCAGCTGACTGCAACCCTTCCATAATGGCTAGAACATTGTATAGCTTTGGAAAAAACACAATGAAACATAACAGTCTTATTGTTGCTGATGAATACCACTGCATTGTCCTGAACAAAAGCTAGGATAAAGACTGAGGACACAAGAAAGCAACAACTGATATTGTTGTTGCAGTTTTAAATAGCTGGGGATTGACAGGCAAAAGTTTGCAATAGGGAATAATTATTCCAGTAGGAACATATAGACACAAACAAATTCCATTTTCTCAGTCCATATTTCATTATACTCATTGGTCTTTAAACTTGATTTAAATGCCTTAATACAATGGTTTATTCACTTGCCCTCTCTAAGCCTGCAAAAGGCTGGTTCCACATGAGGATGTGCCAGGAAGCAATGGCTGAGAGAGGTACCTAAGGCTTATCATCAGCGTCAGCTCTCCCTATCATTGCATCAGCGTCAGCTCTCCCTATCACACCACCAAAACTCATCTGTCCTGCCTTATAAAACTCCACACACTTCTTAAGGAATTGGAATTATACATACGGTGTTCTGGAGGCTGAACTAAAGGGTCTGGTGATCTCTTCTGGTTCTCACTCTGTATTAAATAAGTGGAGTGGAAATGCTCAGATTATCGGTGATTACACAGAATATGGAGCTACATCCAACCAGTATTTCTGTGATACAGTGGCTGATGTTGTGAGCATATTTCAGCATTAATCCAGGAATAGGCATGAAAATTAGGCTTATTAAATCTTCATATTTGAATAATTTGCAGCCAAGTATAAAAGAGGAGCTTTTGGGGATCTCTGGTCCACCAATATAGGTTTTCAGAAAGTTTGGAAGAGACAAAATCCCAGAGAACTGTGAGACATGCAATGATACTTTTTGAAAAGTACCAGGGAGTACTTCTTACACTTTTTAATGATATCCAGCCCTCTGCTGTGAGTTTGATATCAGTTCTGGGAGAGGCAAAGGAATGGCTGATTTTGCATTCCATTAACACAAAATTAAAGGAAGCTACTATATACTGATGGCAGTTTTAATATCGGCATCTTGTTGCAATAATTGCCTCAATACAGGTTCACTAAAACAGACCTTCTGAAACTTCTGAAGATTATCTTCTGCTTTTGCTAATAATGAAAATATCATTCTGGTAAAGTTTGATAAACTGTGCAGTGTGACACAATCCTGTAAGGCAAAATTTTTGATAAAGTAAGCCCAGAAGGATAGTTATCAAATGGCTTAACAACTCAGTGACTGACAGAATTCAATGTGCAATTTAATGCAAGAAATCATAAACAAATGTATGGGTTTCTAATGGGCAAACTCATGAAGTATGCATTGTCTGCCTCATTTGGGGCTTTTCTTAATGAAATGAAATAATGCAGAAAATAATTATTAATTGCATTTGGAAAGGACACACAAAAAGAGGTGATAAGGCCAACTCACCACTAACAATTTAGGCATCATTTATTAAACTGACTAAAAGTAAATAATAGTGTCATTATGTCCAAACCTCTGTATATCTTAATACACACAAAAAAAATGGAGGATTCTGTTCTAGGAGGTCATGACTTTGGGGAAGAATGGAAGGCCTAGGAGAAAAATCAGTGCAATGTCAACTCCCCAAATCTCACAGTTCTGCAAAGGGTAACAAGAGCCGTTATGTGGGATTTGTGAGACTCTCATTTATTCACATGCAGGAGCACATTACTGTAGCAATACCACATGACAAGTTGGTGTCCACAGTTCAAGAAGAATGCTGACAAATTGGATCAGGTTTGGAGAGATGATTAGAGAATAAAACAAGCTTTTTCATCAGAAATTCAAGGCTCTCAATCTACTGAGCTTATCAGTCTAAGCATGAACTCGGTTTCTGACTATCTACATAAGAAATCTAACATAATGGATGATGCCAGTCTAAAGATGAAAGGTGCAAGACATACTGGTGAGAAGCTGAAAATGAAGAAATTCAGCTAGAAAAGAGGTAGAGGCAGCTGGGTTATTCAGTTTGTGGGTTATGAATTTTATTTTTATTTTATATAACAGTAGTGGCATTTAACTATTGGAACAGCTTAAGAGGTGTGATAGTCTGTACTGCTGGCAGTTACTAAACCACGACTAGGTGGCTTCTCAGACAGAAACTATTTGAAGATCTTGTGGTCTACATTAGGAGAACAAGCTGGGTGACAAAAATATGTCATCTCATATAATCTATGAAGAAATCATGCCACCTTTTCCTGTAGTAAATATAGATGAGGTTAGAGACCTGGCTTTCTATGAAGGCCGTTTAAAAGACATCTACTTCTACATGTTTCTTGTCATTATTTATAAATGAAATTTCTATTCTACTTGGTCTGAGTGCCTGCTTCAGGATGATTTTTTTGGTTGTTGCTTTTGTTGTTGTTGCTTTTCAACCATTTTGTTCCCTTCTCTTGGAGACAAGAGAAAACACGGTGGGAGAAGGAGTTTTGTGCAAGCGGCTTCTGTGAAGATACCACGTGTGGTTTTATAACCCTTTAAATTATGATTCAACCTGCTCTTGAAATGCAAGATGACACAGAAATCTCCCCACCTCCAAAAGGGATCAGCTGAGGCCACAGCTACCACATGCATGGTGTTGCACAAGCACGGGCTTGGAAGAGAGCCCTGAAGTCTTGACTCCTATTATGTCCACAAAGTGGAAAATTTCTGTTTTCATGATGCCAGCAACTTCCAGGGGGCTCACGAATTGGGGGAAGTTGTTTGTTTTGGGGAGTTGTTTGTTTGTTTTAACACAGAGTGAGCTTTTTCATGGTTTTGATCTTTTTGCAACAAGATGTTTTCATGGCCAACTGATAGTTGAAAGTGATATATTTTCACCAATAAAATATGACACCCAACAGCACAGTTATTTGCACACTGGGGCGTTTATTCACCCCAGGGAAAAAAAGCACTTTCAAATATGAAGTTGGGTCCAGCTGGTGGCCAGTTATGCTTCCACTAAAATCAACGGGAGATTTGCCAGCAAGTAGGAGAAGGAGCAGACACACATTTTGCCAGGCAAAAGTTTTTTTGTCCAAGTCTAAAAAGAAAAAAACAACCCAAAATATACACCAGACTTCATGACACAGTTCTCTTAGGAGAGCAGAGCTGGCCACCCACACCTCTCAGCTGTCTCTCATTAGGCAGAGACACCCCACATTTAAAATGTGCCATTGTTCAATCCTACACAAAACTGGGAGGAATCCCACTTGTCTCAGTACAAATTGCCTGCATCACAAATACTAACTGATAAACTTGAGACTGTAAGTAATGCAGAGATGCATTAAAAGGTTCAGATAAAAAACCCCCAAGTATGACCTTCTTTAAAACCAAACTACAGTTGTTCCAAAAAGGAGTTCATTTTTTAGGCAGTCTTTTAATTCTTCTTTCCTTTGCAGTTCCGGGTTCCACAGAAAGCTGGAAGCTTAAGTGCTAAACTATTGAAAAACAACTGCTACTGCCAGTCCGTTTTCAATATGGGAAGGGAAAAGAACACTGGATACACTGAAAAAAACCCCACAGGTTTTGCCTGATAACTGTCCAATTTTGCACCCTGAAGAAACTCAGGAAAGCATCATATTAAGAGAAAAATTCTTTTGGCAGTAACTCTAAGAAGTGCTTCCACTAGGAATACAGCAGGAGAGAAAAATTGTTTGGGTTAGTGAAAACCTCAGCATTGTGACATTTAGACTTAAACTGAGAAGAAAACACTTTGAAAAACACAGTTTGATTATGTAATTATATAATTTTTCTATTGTATATATGTAATTTTTCTATTGTATTTTTTGTAGTTATATTATTTTTTTCTATTTTTTCTAATAAAGTATTAGTAGCTGCTGAATGGGATTTTTTGTTCAAATATCAGATCTCTAGATATGCATATATGTATTTATATATAGAGAGAACAAGTCTTTGCTGTGGGCAAATATTATTGTTTATATCTGTCACTTGTCCATGTAAACGGTGCACTTACAAACCAGGTCATGTTTGCACCTCTGTAATTTTTCCTTTCAGACTTCCTCCAGTATAAGACAAAGCACTGAGACACACAATAACTCAAGTTCTCCACCATAGAAGGAAAACAATGTAAGATTTGATCATGATTATTCAGAAGCATTTATGAGTGCACCATCAATAACAGACTGTAGGAAAAGACCAGATCTGAGAAGCACAATTTTCAAAGTCTAAAATTATCTAACTCTTATGCTGCAGGGGGTAAACTTTCAAAGTGATGCACAGGGAGTTATGCACACAAATCCTATTATTTTTTTAACAGGATTTCTGTGTGGAACTCCGCATGCTCTGCAAGAAAAAAAAATTTACCCCTAAGTGCCTTAATGTGAATATTTACCAAAACAGACACTTAATTTCCAGATGCATACTTAGGAGCACTACTGTGATTTGACGTTTCACAAGCAAATTGTAACAGGTAGCAGTGGAAAATAATAGAAGTGGCCAAACACCAATTTCATGGCATTATGCTCTTTTGCCATATTGTTGTTATGTTGAACTTCAAAGCCAGAGCATTACAGCTACCTGATTTACTAGCCAAGGGATGCTCTGCGGATGCAGTGCCTGCCCTGGTTTGGATCAGGTACAGCAGAATCTTCATCTGTTGGCTCAGGGCTTTCAAATTGGCTCAGGAGGCACTTCTGTATTTCAGTTTTCTGCTCATTTTTACCTGCCACCAGTCCCACTCATTTCTTGACTTCTTCCTTGTCTACTAGTAAAGCTCATAAAATCATATAATGATAGCCTGGTTTGGGTTGAAAGGGACCTTTAAAGATCACACAGTTCGAACCCCCTGCCATGGACAGGGACACCTGACACTATCCCAGGTTGCTCAGAGCCCCATCCAACCTGGCCTTGGACACTGCCAGGGATGGGGCAGCCACAGCTGCTCTGGGCAACCTGTGCCAGGGCCTCAGTACTCTCAAAGGAAAGAATTTCTTCCTGATATCCAATCTAACCCTGCTCTCTGTCAGTGTGAAGCCATTGCCCCTTGTCCTGCCACTCCAGACCCTTGGCAAGAGTCTCTCTCTGTCTCTCCTGTGGACTCCCTTCAGGCACTGGAAGGCCACACTGAGGTTACCCTGAAGACTGATGATGACACTATAGAAATTCAGAATTTGTGCTTATGTCACCGCTTACCTTTGAAGGAACCTATGCACGTCCTAAACCAGGTTATCAGAATTATTTTGCAATCCAGGTTACAAGCTTCTGGAACTTTTTCTTTGGATTTGATATGAGTTGTGGCTAGTACTCTTATAATACTAAATGAGTACTTCTGATTGGTTCTTAATGGTTTCTAGTTTTACTGTGTACATGACATTAAACTGTGTCCTGTGTCACTTTGTCCAACCAACAGAAATGTTCACAGTTAATATGAATTATTCTGTTAGAAGTGCTCTATATGTCTATATTATTTTTGAAAAAAAAAGTCTTATTAAAAGAAACTAATTCTCAGCATTCTTGAAAAATAATCAAGGGACATATGAATTGTCTCAAAACAATCCCCAGACCAAGTCAAAACCGACCGTTTTTCCCTCCAGTGCCACTCACCTCTGCCTGAACACCACTATATTCAACACATGGATCTGCCAGATTGCGTCTTCCCATGATTTAAAGATGTACCTTGGACAATGATCAGCAGCCCTGTGTCCAGAGCGCCCTGAGAGACAGCCTGACAAAATGATCAACACACCTGACGCTTCTGAGAAATGCCTCTTGCATTCTTAGACGGAAACAGATACCAAATTGTTGTTGATTTCTTGGATTTCGGGTATTAAGGGGAAAAAACCCAGGTGTGCGTATATGTGTTTGTGACAGTCTCCACAATACTTGTGGCTAGTGCAGAAGAAGACAGCTGGTCAAAACACATTCCAGCAGCTTCCATCCGCACAGCAAAACACAAACGGCGTAAGGGAACCAACTGTGCCTCAGTTCAGGGCAGCAGAAATACTTAGTGTTACCAGTGGCATGTGGAAACATCGTCTTAGTATCCACCTTGCTGGAAAACCATCACAGATCAGCTCAAAAAAACAATCTGGGTGTGGTCAGGATACAGCAGGAGATGTCCTAAGTGGTGATTGCAGTGATGGGCAGATTGTCCCTTCGCTCTGCCCTGTACAGCACAGCAGGGAAAACAAAGCATCCCCCTGCTTTTCTAAGCAGAGGAGAACAATTCCCACCTGGAACAAAGCCAGCTCCTGCACTGGTTTCACTACATCTACGAAATTAGGTGGCATTTCAGACAAACATAAAAGTAGAGCAGAGTTAGACAACACTACAAGTCTAGGGCTTTATTAGCTATCCATTTTGACAGGGATAATTTAAAAATATTTATAATTCATGTTCCCCAGTTAAAAAAAAAAAAAAAGAAAAAAGAAAAAAAGAAAAGTAGTAGTAGCAGCTTGAATAAATTTCCAGTAAACTTGATCAGGAATTTTCTATTCATGTCAACTCTTCCAACTGTATAATCCTTTTCAGGATGATATCAGGATGATAGCTGGCACCTGAAGTTCAGCACCTAAAGATTTGTGCTTGCATGAGAATTCCAGTTTACATTAAAAAAAAAAGTCCAGAACAAAACCAACCACCCCACCACCACACTAATTTCTATGTCCTAATTCTAATTATGTCTATTATTCTAATTATGTCTAATTCTAATGTCCTGGGAATAGTACTTGGAAATGTGAAACCTGTATGGCCAGAGCCAGAGAGCCAGAAAACAAAACAAAAACAAAAACAAAACCACAAAACAAAAAACCACCAAAAACCAAAACCCTAAAGTATGTGGATGGGGTTTTGATTGTTAAGAAACCAAACCAAACTAGTTCCATCATTTCTAGGAGCCTGACTCATGACTTTGATTGCCAGAGGTGGCAAATATCAAATAAATATTAAGCAACCTCCTCTGGTAGATTTGTTGATTTTT
Organism: Tichodroma muraria; assembly: GCA_013390105.1. Taxonomy (NCBI): domain Eukaryota; kingdom Metazoa; phylum Chordata; class Aves; order Passeriformes; family Sittidae; genus Tichodroma; species Tichodroma muraria. Next base: position 2,109 of record WAAG01036817.1, on the reverse strand, counting down.
GTCAGATCCTTGCTGCTGACTCTCAGTTGCAGATAGTTGCTGACACTTGGCTGTCACCACAAGGAGCCACATCTCCTCTTCCTCAAACAGCAAATCCACTCCCCAGTAGCTAAGAAATAGTGGCAATACACGATTAGGAGGGAAAGCCACACCAGAAGGAAAGGACCCCTTGATCAAGTATGAGAAATGGATCATCTTGTGACTAAAATAATGTCATTCCCGGTCTGAGCTCTTGTTCCTGCCCTGGCAAAGGCTGTGCTGCTACAGAGGAAAGCTGGGCTCTGTGATATCCCTGGAGCTGAGTTCCTCAGGAGGCTGGAGAAAAGCCCTTTGGTAGGTTTATTCCCCAGCAATGAGGAACCAGGTCCTGGCTCAGACCCTAGGCTAGGCCAGGCTACCTCACCTCCCATTAATGCCATTCACAAGTGAGCAGGCTAATTCAGGGATTCAGGGATTATCCTGGACTTTACCCACTGATTCACAAACCTACAGTGACTCGGTGATGGAGCTGGTCTTTCCTGGCATATCTGAACTTTTCATGACAGAGCTTCTCTTCCAAACGAGAGACAGACATTCTGTTTTTTGAAGGCACCTTTCACTAGGAAAAAACCTCTCTGTTTCCAAAGCAGTTCTCAATCCTCCCTTTTAAATTAGAGGCCAATATTCACTTTTCACTCTTGGAGTCTAAAATTTCATCAAACAAATAAACCCAGTAACATCTTTTGAAGACTGCCATGGAAATAATTCTGGCTTTGTGCAACACTGCAGCAGAAGGTTCATAAACCATTTCTATTAGCCAAATTTGCTGCATGAAACTGAAACATTATATTAAGAGAGTAACATCTTGTTTTTAATAACTTTCAGAGATATATTGGCTGTCACATCAGAGCTCAATAGTTTCTTAGCTGTCATCTTATTTCAGGAGCAACAACAATTTCTAAATGCAAAATTTCCCAAGATCAGGAAAAAGTTATCGTCAATGTTGAACAGAAAAAAAAACAACAACATTGAAGCCACTCCATAACTGATTGAAAAAATGACCAAAATTTGCTTGAAATTAAATCAGCTGTTCAAAGGTACGGACAAGGGGGAGATGAAGTCACATTTTCATGAGCCTGTCTCAGCTTCTCAAATTCCCACTACTAAAAGACAGATTCATGTTTATATAAAATTTAATATGCAAGCTGTTCACCCATAATATTAAATTGCCCCTTTATATTTAATATTTGCTAAAATTGCGGAGTTATTTATGTCCCAGATAAGACTGCAGCACATGTGCATTAGCTACTTCATCATACCAGATTTTAGCATATATTTATTATGAAGCTGTTGCCATTATAATACCTAAGTGTCTATTGCTTCCAAGGAGAAATATATTATCACTGGAATGTTCCTACATGCACAGCATGTAGCTATGGAAATACAATGTCATAGACTTCTTTAGAGGTGTTAAGTACAGCACAGATTGACTGGGAGCCGGCAGGAAACCTGCTCTGGAAGTCCTGTAACAGCATTTTTTTTTCTCCTGTGTTTCCAGGGTACTGATATCTCCACTCCTGACATCCCTCTGATAAATGCCATGCAACATCCCAACATCAGGGCTCAACAGCATTATGAAAACTAAGAAGAATTTTACAGTTCCAGTAATTGGGAATTAAACTGCACAGGCATGGCACCAAGTCAGTGCTTTTAATGAACACAAAACAAAATCCACCAACAGTTTTAGGGGCTACAGAACTGACTGCTTAGGCTATTCTGATTATTGGTAAAATCCTCTGTTCTGAATGCAGCAAAATACCTGGTGAAAACATGGAGTAGGGAGGGAAATGATATAGACAAAATTAGTGCTCTAAGTTGGATCAGTGACGCAGTTTCATCTAAGTCCTGTGTTTTCCACAGGCTGCCATTTCCTAGAGAAATTGCCATTTTCAGAGAAGTGCTGGGAACACACAAAGGTATGGAAAAATTCTGGTATTGCAGATTGAGGCTGCTCACCTCAGAAAAGAAATGGCAAAAGCACGGCAAAGCTTTAACGGGGTGGAGATGGGGAGGTTGGGAATTCCTGTCTCTTCTCCCACCTGAAAAGTGGCCCCCAATGGAATGTAAAGA
>WAAG01036815.1:3539-19494 GCA_013390105.1 Tichodroma muraria | reverse complement strand
TCAGCCATTCTGTGATTCTGTGAGTACCTCATGATGGAGGAGAGCTGGTGCTGTCATTTTGGTCTGCAGAGTGAAGTAGTATTTGCTGTCTGATGAAAGAACTGAAGATGTTTATGAGAAACATTTTTGTAAGTAATTACGTCGGCACATTTAATCCCAATACTTAAAATGTCACAGTCCCTTTTTTTTTTTTTCTAAATCCTTTTATTGTTGAATAGCTGTAGTTAGTCAGTGCTGAGGAATCTACCTGGATGTGCTTCAGTGCTCTGCAGGTAATTGTAGTGCCCTTCCTATGTCGGCTATCACTGGTATTTGTGAAGCACTGTTATTGCTACTAGCAGGTTACACCTCAGTTTGGGGATTTGCAAATAGATGTTTTTCTCAGTTAAGCAACTATATCAGCAGCTAAGCCATTTCTTGGTTCTTTTAGTCTTGCTCAGATCAGATCTGACATTTTTCAGAGTTTGGTTTGGTGTGTGGGTTGAGTTTTTTTGTTTCTTTTAATGCTAACTGGTAAATCAAAATCCTTTTGTTTTTTGTTTTTTGTTTTTCCTTGCTGAGAGCATAATAATGATCTAAGCCAGACCTTTAAGATGCTCAGCTTGCCAGGTGGGACACCTGAATTATTAGACTGTGCATAATGATTAGTTTCTTCATAACAATTCATTATTTACACTGAGTGAAACTGTAAAACCAGAAAGAGACATCAAGAGCTTGACACCTGTCCGTGCTATCCCTGCCAGTACCTCTGAGCTCAGTACTTAAGACAAACTGATTGCCTGATGTGTTTCTTTTCTGAAAAATCCTTTCACAGCACTTCCAAACAAGATTCTTTGGTGAGAAGCACTTGCACTGACTGTCCCTTTATACCAATGTTATTCTAATTCACAACTAAAATATAGTTAGAAATATGATCTGCAGAGTAGTAAGAATATATAACACAGTTGCTATGGTTGAAGAAACATTTTTATACTGCTGCTCTGTTTCCTATTTGAGGGGTTTCATAGCTCTTTGTCAGAGCTCAGACAACACTTTATAATTTATAACCCTTACAACCCTGCTGGGGTGACAAGGTCTGTCTCCTGAGCAGTTAGAGGACAAATACATCACTGCCTGCTTGAAGATGCAGACTGCTAGTGGGCAATGAGGCCAGTCTGCCCAGAGTATCACTTACAGTAGATTAATCAGTAGGGCACTGTAGTCATTTAACTCCGTGGGCTGCAGTGGGTTTGCAGAAGTGTTTCCTTTGCAGTGCCCACGGGCTGCCAAGTGATCGAAGATCAGCCAACAGATGTGTTACAAGAGTTACAGCTACAGCAGATGTTACCACAGTTACAGATGTAACTGAATCCATGTTTGATCTTGGACATGTCAGCCCAAAGAAGGGGCCATTCAAATGCTTTTCACTGCTGTAACAGAAATTATAGTTGGCCAGAAGAGTGGGAAAAACAGTTTCATCCCTCGCTGAAACTGAAAATGGACTTCTTTGTATGGGAAAGAGGAGAATGGCAGGTCAGATGTTGTGGGACATTTGGAATATTTTCCTGAACCTGGTTTCCTTTAAAAATATAGAAAAAATATAAAATCAAGTTTGCTCTGAAGGGAATTATGCTCAAGTGGTATTGTGGTATTTATATATTTTAAATATGTTGTGATACCAACTTACAGAAAGTTTTGCGGGGAATGCTGCATTTTTCACTGTTGGTTTGATCCTCTCATTGCTACCTCTAGCTTGTGGCTGGCTGTACTCACCAGGGGAGCTCCTTTGCCTTCTAGATTAGTCATCCAAAGAGGCTGATTCCTACCTTGTTTTAGAAGCTGCTATGCATAGCTGATATTAGCCACGTATGCTCTGCTTCCTCAGTACTACTAGTTTCAGTGCTTTTTTTAAAATATTTATTTAATTTTTTTATCAGGACTGTGCCAAATTTGCAGTGACTACGGATATACCATGAGAGGGAGAGAACAAGGGAAAAGTGATAAAGGGGTTTGCTTATAGGCATTTACCACCACCACCCCCCCCCATTCAAACAACACCATACTAAAACAACTGTGATTTTACTTTCAGATAAGCAGACCAATCTCCTGATTGCATCCCCTAGGCATCGTATAGTTTAGTCCACGTGCTTGTGTTTTGAGTTGTTCTTACCCTGATGTGTTTTGAGATATTCATGTAGTTCTAAGGATTATTCATGTTAGCAAAAGGCTAACAAGACAGCTGGAAAATAGCTGGTATATCAGTTCCCCCTCTAGAGGTTCAGTCAGCATTGCTACCTCTTAAGATGTTTCTCCTCTTCTGTCCCTTGGGGTTTTTTCCTCCAAAATTCTGTTTGGTTGGCTGCACTGAGGTCACCACTGCACATGGGGGTCACAGCCTCTCTGAGGCTACTGGTCTTCAGTTAATTCTCTGTATTAGCAACTTCACAGGGTTAGTTTGATAAGCATTTTCTATTCCATTGTTGTTCTCACACCTAGGTTTTCATCCATCTTTGTTCCTCTCTTCAGTTTTTCCCCATGTTCTTCCCTTAAGCTGCCTGATTCCAAAATGGGTGGAGAGGCTCACAGTTCTATCCCTGTTTTTATCTGTAGCTTCTAATTTGGAGGTAGAATTCAAACCAACTTTTCCCCTCATGTTTTGCTTTCACTGATTTCTCTACTACTCCTCCGTATTAGTTGTAATTCTAGAAATGCTGCTCAGTGTAGTATAAAGTATGACATACAGCAGCTAAAAAAGTTGAGATTGTTGGTCTTATGCACTTGTTTTGGATTTACACCAACTTCAGTAAGTAGCACCTGGTTTGGTCCTGGAGTGTACTAAATCTACATCATTGGGTTGATGCAAATGGTAGTGGGGTAGATAGACCAAACCAGTGGGATTTATTGAATGTCTAAAAGCAGGTGTACCCAGCAGGATCTTAATGAAGGAAGGAAGAATGCTGCTTTATATTTTCCAGTGGGTTTGGGGAATTAGAAAGGAAATTGGAAAGAATTCATCATATGCTCCGTCGTGAGGGACAGCTAATATCTACCAAGTATATTCCATTCAGCCAAATTGTGCAGCAAAGGTATTTCCTGAAAATACCTGCTAACCTCCTTTTTGTCTTGCATGAATGTAAGTGAGAGCAGAATCTAGATTAGTGTGTCGGTCTGTGAAGGGAATTTCGGGCTAGAGACCTTGAGAGTAAAGAAAGAAGTGGAAGATAAGGAAAATTATTATTATGTTAGAGCATGAGTTAATGATTTCTAAAATCTCAGCTCTGACGTACCTGTCTGCACTTTTACTTCTTGTTGGTCTTCGTCCTGTGTATTCTTGACTAGTTCCCATTCAGAAAACATCTGTCAGGCATAATAATTCCAAGCATTAATCCTTACAGGAATTAACCAGCTTGTTAGTTGATGACCTGAACTAGATAGTTTCTGAGGATTATTGCTATTTAAATCTCACCTACATTTTAAACAGTGGCAGCATGCCCCACTCTGGGTTTCTTTTATTTCTTTTTTTTTTTTCTGCACCGATATATCTTTGGATTGCCATCTCCTCTTTCACTCCCGCAGCACGGGAGGAGGCAGAGAGGAAGTCCTGTGCTTCCTCCTGTGTTAGTAAGGAGGAAGCCGCTGGTTTCTCTTCGTGCCAGGCTTGCTCGTGCTGCCAGCTGTGCCGAATTGCTGTTCTAACGCCCAGCGGAGGCCAGGCTGGATTGTGGTTGCCATGCTGGGAACCCATCAGGGAGCTTTGATGGAATCACCACAGACTTTTACCTACCCTTTTTACCAGATTTCCCAGGATTTTGGTAAGGTTTTTACAAGGTTACTTTTATTTCATAATGTAGTGGGATGGTTGTGACAGGCAGTGCGTCTGTATCTTTTGGCTCCTAATAACTTTTGCAACTCATTTTCTGCTTGGCGTTAAATTTGCCAGAGACATGAAAGTGTTGAACATATCAAGTGTCTTGAAGTTTCAAGGATTTGAATTCTAGTGAAAGGGGAGATGGACGTCAGTGGCATGCTGCAGGAGAGCCGTGACCGAGGAGGGTTCTGGCAGCAGCCAGCAGGTGAAGGGCGCCAAGGTCAGCCCATTCGCGCGCTTTTCTCCAGAGCAAGCCCACGCCTCCCCTCCTGCCTGGTGCCTGCACCACAGGGTGCTGGGGGAGGGTGTGGGAGGGCCCGAGGGTGGGGGCCCAGCACAGTGAAATAAGGCCTGATAAATTGTTTTGTGAGCAGCAGGCCAGGATGGGGAACTCCTTGATGTAAGGCAGGAGAAAGGAAGCCAAAATATCCCTTGTGTGTATACTGTGTATACACACAATATACACAGTATACAATATACACAGTGTGTGTATGCATATACTGTGTATATTGTATGCTGTATGTTGTATACAAATACAGTGTGTATATTGTATGTGTATATTGTATACAAAATAACACAGTATGCAATATATTGTGGTGTGCACAAGAAGGGTTGGAGATAAGCGACAGTTGGTGAAGTTAACGGAGAGGGTCTGTTGGGAGCTGGGAGTGTGGCTGGCACTCAAGACATGATATCAGCTTTTACAGCCCCAAAATGTTTGCTGAACTGGGACTGCTGAGTTCCCTTCCCTGACGTGTTTAAGGTAGCATATATAACTGTTGAAACATGACCTGGGGGTATGCAATAGGTGAAAAAGGGGACTAAAGAAATTCAGATTTATTTTTTAACTAGGGAGCATAGTTTGCACAAACACTGTTGCATGTATTGTTCTCATTGAACCCAAACAAGGTCATCGGAGGCTCTGCTCTGTGGTGCTTCAGCAATTGTCCTCAACAGAGCTGGACATATTTTCCTTCAGGAAGATGATAACTGGCTTCTACAGTTTTATGAATCAACCTTTTGCAAGGTACCTGCTGAGCCCTGATCTCTAAATTGAAAGGGAAATAGTGGATTTCAGAAATATGAAATGCCTTTAAAATACAGTAGGTGTTTGTGTTATCTTTAGAAGATAGCTTTGGAGACTACTGGGGTGATATTTTTATTTATTTTAGACCAAAGTTGAGTTTGTGGCATGATGTCTATTACTCCTTGTGGAAGAGTTATATATTACTCAGGTTAAACAAATCTATAGCTTTATACTTTTTCCTTCTTTCGAGTATTTGAGAATAGGTAATGCTGTGTCTGCCAGTGTGTGTGTGCAAATCCTTGGCTGATACGGACTCCTGTTGCTCTAAATGTATTTCTTTGTTAGCTCTCTGTCAGCCCCAGGGATATGTCCAATAATATTTAGGGTGGAATTTTCAAACTTGCTAAGAAGCAGCACGCCCTGAGGCCCCCTTGGGGTCCAAATGAGTCAGGAGCAGAGCTGCCTGATCTCTTCGGACGTTTGCGGGGGGAAAAAAGAGCTTTGGTTTCTCGTAGTACTCCATTTCTAAAAGACAGTGGCTAGTGGATGATACGAGAGAGAAGAAAAAGCATTGGTTCTACTTGTGCTGTTCAGCACGGTAATTATCTGTGATCACAGCTTTAAATAACTCTGTGGTCCTCCTCGCTGGGGAATGACTGCTGAAAAACGCGGCTCGCTGCTGGGTCCTGCCTGCCAGTTTTACTCTTCGCTTGAAGTTTGGTGAATGTCAGTAGGAGGAGGTTCAGATCCCCTCTGGGTTTATAGACTACAGGACTTCAGTCCCCGAGCAGGCATAAAAGACCCTTAAAAAGGCATTCTTCCTCCCTGTTGAGAAGTCCTGAGCGATCAGAGCGCCGGAGTCGTGGCGGTGCTGGGCTGTTCCAGCCGGCTGGAAGGGTCTGTGCAGCTGCAACCAGATGTGGCCGTGCTCTTTAACCCACAGTGCCTGGCGAGCTCACACTGTGGGAGGGTGACAAAGACATGGAAACTGCAATAGTTCAGGCAAAAATGAGTCACGAGAAAGCAGCCTGTTTAATTCAACTCCAAAAATGTTCTCAACCACTTAAAATTAAATTATAACCAGCATTTTGCAGTGGTCTACTTTGTTTCTGAGCTTGGGGATGAGGTTGCTGACGGTTCCAATAGTGTATTTTGTTTGGGACATAGGCAGGCCTTGTTTGCCTGTGAGTTTCTCTGAACACAAACCAGTGCTGTTTTGCAATATAAAGCCTGGCATTATCAGATTAATGCAAATATTACTTTTAATTATGTACAGACTGCTGACTGTTTAGGTATAGCTATTTACTGTTTAGGTATAGCCTCCTGTATGTTCAGCATTGCAAGTGTTCATCTCTTTCAGGGGTCATTTTTCTCCTTCTTTATATAAACAGTTCTTTCTGTTCCATGCAAATTAAAGTCTGCTAATTTTTCCATAACCATATGCTTTGATCCTAAAAAAATAACTCTTAATCAACAGCTTTAGTAAATCTAAAATTAGTATTGTCCTACTTGCTACTTTTTTTTAATTCCATAAGTCTCACATATCTGAGCTGATAATGTTTTGAAAGATATATCTGAGAAATCTTGTTTTGGAGAGTTAGTCCTTCAGCTGTTCTAAATGGGATAAAAGACCTGTGCCCTTAGAGCATACTTGCGAAGTACTTGAAAGTGACTTTGTTTCTAAGAAATATTTCTGGTATATACTTGACTCTAAAGATTGATTAGTTTAAAAGCCATGTGCTTACTGCTCCCAAGTTGCACACTTAGAGGTGAAATAGTCAAATAATAGTCAAAAAAATATTTTAACACTGATCTTGTAAGGGGAAAAAAATTGTGCGTGTAAAAACCCCCCAGATCCAAATGTGGAAACAGTGATGCAGAATAGGAAAGAATACAGACTTGCAGACAGATTGACATCCTGTAGCCCTGAGCATTTATATTACAGCTGTAGGCTGCTTCAGAACACAGGATTCCTGAAGCAGGTGAATTATCCCACCTCTGGCATGGTTCCTTGCCTGGAAGTGCCCGTCTCTCACGCTGACTCCCTATGGAATCACAGGGCTTCTACCCCAGGGTGTCCCACCAACAGCCTGTGGTTCAGGGCACTGAATCCCCTTCCCTGGTGTGAGGTCCAGCCTGTGCTGAGGCCACATGTTCCAGGTGGACTTGAGGGTCTCTTTCTGAGTCTCTCTGGTTTCAAAGGGTGTGTGGAGGGCATGGGTGTGGAAGGCACTGCAGCTTGCACAGAGCAGTGTGGCTGAAGGCTCTGACAGCCCTTTCTTCCCTCCATTGCTCCGTGTCCCTAAGTGCACACTGATGCCTTGCTTTCATTGCCAAACCCCTTCCAACTGTCCTCTGTGATCTCTTTGGGACAGAGGTATTATCCTTTTAATTGTAGGGCACTTCAGCTCTCCGAGGGTGCTGTGACAGCACACTCCTCATACGTGGCTTAACACTGGAGTCCTGATTATGGCACTGGCCCTTGGGAGCTGCCATGTGACAAACTGCACACGAACAAGGAGAGCTGTTCCCAGCTAGCCAGGGAAGATGGGCAATTTCTCATTATGGTTGTGATGCCAAACAAAAGCTAAGCAGCACAGCTGGGCTATTAAGGTTTGCCAGGAAGAGTTACTTGGGAATAATCTGCAGAGCAAAACTAATTTGCAAAGTATATTTGGCAAATAGGGATAACCACACCTTTGAGAAAAGGAGGTTGTCTGTACACAATAGTATGACCAGCAAAAGAGGAATGATTTATCAGATGTATTATTCACTCTGGATTGTTCAGTGTCTCAAGCCAAGGGGCAGATACCACAGAGGTTTATTAGTCAGTATATCAGTGCTGTGACTGGCACCCCGTACTGAGGGATCATACAGTCTGTGGAGGACAAGTGAGAGATAATTGAATACATAAATTCTAGTCTCCAGAGACTGTGAAACTAATGCTGTTGGCTTGCAGGGCTTTTTTGTTGGCTGACTGATGGTAAAACTTAGGGAGGTGACAAAAGTTGAAACCAAACCTACTTTGGAACTTGTAGGCTCAGAAGCTGCTCAAGATGTCAGCTGCTGGTAAACCCACAGGTATCTTTCAGGTAATTTCCCCATCAGATTCCATGGACCTGAAGAATCTTTGCTGAACTTGTAGAGCAGAGGTGTTTAACCTGTGATTTCTCAGACTAAAGTGTCTCTGAATGGTAACTAGGAAAATGAAGGCTCTTGTCATTAAGTTTGAAGTCACTAAAAAGATATCTGCCTCTCAGCAAGAGACACTTGAACTGGTACAGATTAGAAAAGACTGAAAATCGCCCTCTGCAGCGTTTATTAACAGAATCTTCGACTTTGTTCTTGTCCTTTCAAGTATTTCCTTATTGCTTAGAGGCAAGAAACAAAGTGCCTTTGAACTCAAGTTATCTGTAAAAGGGATAGGATAGTCTTACTCCCCAAGAGGGCTGACTGAATAAGCGCTCTAAAGATTGTTTATACCTCAATAATGTGGGGATAGGAAAGCAAAATCTAAACCAGACAACTATCTAATACAGATACTCTGTCTCCTTGATGGTAAAAAGTTGTAGACCAGAACTAAATCCTGCATTTTATTTATCTAATGGAATCATAATAGACTGACCTATCTCCTAGAGTGACCTGGAAATGCAGAAGTTTATGTGTGGAGTATATGGAGTGGGGAGAGTTTTGTAATTAAGGGTCCTCATTCTTTTTACTTCCAAATGACTTGAAGATTGAAATAAAAAATAAAAATGCTGTGATCAGATCTATTGTTTATCATTCCCTAGAAGTGAAGATGGCCCCAGGACCCAACTCTGCCATACTTGTGTGCTGTGATTCTATTCGGGCATAAAACTATTTTTAAATTTCAATCCCTTTTTTAAAGGAAATGGCTTTTTAGAACTATGAATTATATATTTTCCCCAGCAGTCTTAGGAAACAAAAAGTTATCCCACTTGTACTGGCTCTCACCAAAGCCTGAAATTAGTTTTTAAACAAATGGCTGAAAAAAATCAGGCTTTTTTTTTGAGAGTTAGCCTGCACAGAACATGTCTCTGCTTTTCAGTTTTTGGTAACAAGGAGAATATTGTCAGGTGTGATCATGTTGTGGCAGAATGCCTTGCATCAGCCGTAGGTTTCCTGTGGATTGGTTTGTGTGGAAAAGGAAGAGGCTATGATATGGATGAGTGCTGTATGTACTCAGAATGTTGCATTCCTTGGTTGAAGGGGATGCTTGTAATGAGGATATGGATGTGTTTATTCCAGAAAAACTCTGTTCGTAGTCTAGCTCGTTAATTAGGACAAACAATTGCTGACTGTCATAAACATTCACTGCCAATAACACAGGAGAGGGCTGTGTTGGAAGATGGCCAAGGTGGTAGGTTTATGTTTTGAGCCTCTACAAGATTATGCTGAAAATAACTACACCTTTTATTTGAAACCTTGAGAGCTTCTGCACCTACTCGGGCAGTTTACCTGGGTTCTGCATGGGTGCAGCTGCTGTCCTGGAGGCTTTCAGGAAGGCTGGTAAGGCTGGCTGGATTCAAACTTCACAGTAGCTCCTCCTGGAGTAGACTAAGAATATTCAGCTTTGGAAAGGCAAGGGTCAGAGCTCTGTGGTCTGTGCCAGCTCCTGACCTCTGCTCCAATCTGAAGCAGACAGACAGAGCTCCCAGCTCTGTGCCTCTTCAGAGCTCTCTTTATAGTATCTAGGGAAGTGGAAAAGTTGCTAAATTATCCCAGATACAATTCCCAGAACCAAAATTGCTTCCACACTCATACATTTGTCTAAAATTTGATACAGTTCAGTGGGCTTTTTTTAAATCTTTTTTTTTTTTCCCCCACATTCAATCCTAGAACCAAATGAAAAGGGTTATGAAAAGTTTGAAGTATTGGAAAATAGTCTCCCTAATGGTGAGTGGTTTGAATTTTCCTGGAGCATTTTTGTACTTTTATTTTTCTAAGAACTGGATTCTGGAAACTAGTCAAGTAGTACATGAATATAAGAAACCAAGACATATTGAAACCATTTAAAAGCCTGTGTTCTATAAATGTAGGGTTTAAAAGAATGTGTAAAACGTGAGTGGTTGTAAGAAATGTTTTAAGATATTTAAATTAAAACAAAAAAAACAAAAAAAACCCCAAAAAAACCACAAAGAACTGAACCCCAGTATGACTGGCAGAGAGAAAATAGTACGTTAGTAAACATTGCAAAATAATAGGATAATCCTAAGAAAAAGACACTGCACTTGCAAAATAATTTTAAAAACTCTCAGTAGTGTATTACAAATATTAAGTAAGTAAATCTTGCAATGTCTCAGAAGAGTTATTAGATGCACTAGCACGGCTCCTGCAGTGGCTTTACTTAGGGAAGAACTGCTCAGAGAAATTTGGCCCAGCGAGTGCCACGTGGGTCACATGAGGGGTGACCTCTGCCTGTGTCTGTGTCAGGGTCTGCAGTGGAAACCCAGATGTGCCCGTGGCTCCCAGAGCTATAATGCAGAGCAGTCAGCTAATTCATTTATCTGTGCTTTCAGCAAGATGGCTCCAAGACCACAGCTGAAACAAAGCTGCCTCTGCATCTCTTCAGCCCAGCCCAGCACAACTGGAGCAGATTTTAAAAGCAAAACTCAGCTTGCTGTTGCTTTGGATCTCATTAATTCATATTGGGGTATTCAGCCTGTGGGTGAGCTGGGGTTACAGTGTATGTGCCCCACAGCATCTTTCCAGCTGCCCCTTCTCCAGGATTTTGGGAAGAGGTGGTAGCCTGCAGTACTCTGACTTCCCTCCTTGCTAAATGGTTTTGTGCTTGGATGAGAGAGCGGGAGAGGAGTGATGCTGCCTTGAGATAAGTGTGTGCTGTCAGGTGTTCACCTTTCCCTCTTCCAAAGGTGCAGATATCCCGTGCATGGAACCGAGCCTCAGACGAACCAGTGCAAGCCCTGGTTGTGCTGCGGGCGTGCAGTGGGTCTGGCAGAGCTGGGCAAGGGCTGGGGCATCGTCCCTCTGTGGCACTGAAACCTGTGTGCCTACCCAGACACTGCCAAGAGGAGTTCTGGGGGTCATGGAGGGTGATTCAGGGGAGGTAGGAAGAGTAGTGTTATGGGAGAAGTTCAGCTACAGGTTTCTGTAGGTAATCTGTCTTATATTTTCCTGTTCCTGAAATGTGCTTTTTGTAACCTGTGGATATACTTCAGGAGCTGTCCTGGGTCAGTTCTGTTTAACACCCTGAAATGTGCTTCTTCGTTACCTCTACCAAGAAACTGTTACTGCATCTGGACAAATAAAACTTGGTTTTGCTCAGCATCTCATTATCTGTGCCAGAATTTCTTGCACATGGTTATTGCCCTCATTTAGTAACACGTACAGAGATGCCAAGTGATTTCTACAGTGTAAATGCGCTTTCCACAGTATGTATTAATGCAGTGATTCAAGTGCATTAAAGCAGTTTTGAACAGCTGGATGCATTTGAAAATAACTGTGAGAAAAACAACTTTGTACAAATTACTCAGAGGATCTCACCAGTGATTAAAGGAAGACTTTCCATGGCGCATGGGTCCCAGAGACTGAGCCTGGGATAGGAACTGTTGCACCTCTGTACAGGTGTCCCTAATGGTCTGCTGCTGTTACAGGTTGCTGTGTGAATGATTGCTTTGCACAGCTCTACAGCTTAGGTCTGTTCCAGGATCCACTATATCTCCTTTGCCCTTCTTGTACTGATCAGGGTCCAGAAGTATTGCTCAATTTCATGTCCAGAAGTACTGTTCAATCTTTTAGTTCCAATGATGCAACAGAAATGGGGTGAATGCTGTTGACTGGTTAACTTTTATCCACTAATCATTAGTCCCAGCTTTAGAAGAATTTGCAAAGGAGTTACAGATCTTGCCATATCTCAAATAGACAGCAGTTGTTCTTCCTCCCAAGCAGACAGTAAGTCAGAAATCATACTTTTACCTTGCAGGTGTAAATCATGTTGTTAGTGCTTGGGAAGGGTTTCAGAAAAAAAGTCTGGCACTGTAGCTGATTGCTTCAGCCAGAATCTGGCTTCCCTGCACAGAGAGAGGACAGGAGGTCTCAAAAGGCAGCCCAAATCCATGTCAGATCTTGCAGGTTGCAACTACTATGAAATCCACCTGGGCACTGAGTCCATGCTAAATTTAATCGATTATCTTTGTGGTACTAGATACAGGAATTGCTTGGTCAAAGTCAGTCAGTGATGTTTTATGCCTGTAGTTGGAGTAGCAAAGTGTTTCTCTTCCTTGGCAAGTTGGTGATCTTAATATTGAAATAACTTTTTTTTGTGGTTTCCTGTGTTGACTGCTTACGTGGATTGACTGTGTGTGGGTTGGGGGTGGGGCTGTGTTACTGTGAGGTTTTGACAGAAATTCCTTGTGCTCAGAGAGCAGCAGCATGAGAGCAGAGTGTGAGTGGGGTTTTCTTCCTGTTGGATGACAGTAGGTTTTCCACTGCTTCTTAACCATGTTAGATTGCCCTCAACTTTTTGTAAAAAGTAAGACTGGGATAACATTATGTTCTGTATTGGCTACTCCATGACTGGAGTACTGAAGCCAATTTTAAATATGATATGGATGTTGCCAAGAATAGAACCCTCTCCTAGGAAATGAATGCCACTTCTCATCAGGGTCTATGCAGCAAATGCACTGTGAGTTTTTGTTTCACAATAGCATAATTTGGAATCACCACAGCTCATACTTGAACATTCAGAAACTGTTTGCCTAGAAATGTATGTATGTATGTAACAAGAGGAGTTTTAGGGGACAGTCCCTCTGCAGCTGCTAGATATAGTGAGAAATGTTAATGTGAAAATGAGTTGGGTTTTCAGCTGCAATGAGATATGTGCTCTTTTCCAAGCACTGGATTATTGTAGCTCAGAAATGTCAGTTCTGAACCAGTCATAGTTGGAGAAGGACATAGCTATCTAGCAGTCCACTGAGAATAACATTACTCCATTAGCTGGCTTCATCTTTAGGATGCTTGTGATGTATGTCAGTGATTTTAGCTTGAATTATATATCCTGTCATATTTTTTGTATTTGAAAGAGGAAGTAGCTGCCCCGTGCCACACCACCCTCGCTAAATCCAGTACATCCTGTTTTATTTTTTAAAACTTTTCAAGGTGAAGTCACTCATTTTAAAACTACTCTCAGATTCTGAGAGTTACAGCCTTAGATTGTGTCCTGTCTGACAGGTTTCACTTAGGGAGGAATTCCCTCTTTCATGCAAATACAGCTCTCCTGGTCTGCACAGGAGGTCTGACCCCATCCTCTGCTCCAGCTGTCCCTATGGGTGGTGCAGTAGTTGCTCTGCAGGTGCAGTTCTTTCATTCTGTTCTGGGACCTGTTGAGTAGAAAGCCTGCTGACAGCCAGGAAACAGCAGTTCAGACTGTTGTGAATGCTGACATTTTGTTTCCTCTCGTCTAATGTAAATGAAAACTCACTGGGAACTGAAAGGAAGGGCCTCTAATATTAGATAAATCTTTTTACCTCGTGGAAAGGAACATTGGCAGGATGGTGGGGAGCTTTCTGCTTGTGAGCAGAAGTCCTTTGTAAAGACTGAGCTGTTGAGAGCTATGGTGGTTGCAAAACACCATTGGTCCAGCTTCACCAGGAGCCGTGCTCTGCCTCACACAGAGCACTTTCTTCCACATGAATTGTTTCGCGGAAACTGAGGGGCTCTGTGGAACTGAATTCTGCACAACAAACTTGGGTTCAGTAATTAAGTCTCAAACTTCATGCCGAAAAACAACTTCCAGTGATGAATAACAAAGAGGAAGAATATTTTACTTTCCACAAAACACTGTCTGCTTGGCTGGCAGTAGTTGTAGGATGTGTTCCAAACCCATTGAATGTCAGTGGCTCTCGTTCTGTTCACTTCAGTGGAGCTGACCTACAGGGTGCTCTGTTATGGCTCATCCTTATTAGTCAAGTTTAGTCCAGCAGTCCTAGGGGTGAGCCTAGGATGGCTCTGCTCTTTTTCACAGGCACAAAGGAGGCTGTCTGGGCAGTGGAGAACTTGTGCTCTAAACAGGTACATCAACAGAGCAACCAAGCATCATACGTTCCTGCTGATTGGGAATGGGCAACAGGAGAGAGGGAGAGGAAAATTAGAAGCTTAGAGCCTGGTATGGAGTAAAAGAGATGGCAAAAGAAGACATCCACCAACGCTGATAATCCCTGTGAAGGCTTGTTTGTGGTTTGTCTTGGAAGTTGCTGGCCAGTTCCCATTGTCTGTGTATCCCAGACTCACTGCATGTGCATTCAGGTAACCTCTGCATAGTCTCAGCAGAAGAAGTTAACTGAGCCTCTAAGCATCTGATCCTCTTCTCAGCAGCTTTAACACCTCTACAACAGCAGTTTATACACCTCTAAGTTAAGCATGTGTCAAAGTACTTTGTTAGACTGATGTCAGGCGCTCAGTACATGAGCCTGGAAGGGCATTGGGAGAGTTTGACACAACTCTGGGAAGAAACAAAAGTGTTTGTGTTTGGTGTAGCTAATCTGGAATACACCACAAACACCAAATTAATCTCATTTAAAAGCTTTGAATTAAGTCTGTTTACTGTAATGGAGCCTCCCACAGTTCTCCACCTTCTTTTTGTTTCCTGGTGTATTTTCATTTGGGAAAGCTGCAGGGTGAATATGTTCTCTGTTGCTCAGCTGAACAGCAATACTGCTGCAGTTCTTGGTATTATTGTTCAAAAGGAAAGCCACAACATCATTAGCTTTTCTCCCTTGCTCCTTTGGATTGCCTTTCATTCCTGTTCTGGTCTTACCCAAAACCTGCTTACCTCCCTGTTTCCTATCCTTTCAGCTTCTTCAAATGCGATGACTCAGCAGCTACAGGATGAATTTGACAGTAGCGTGGAGAATGCAGAAGCTTGGATGAAGGCCATCCAAGAGAGACTGAGGATCAATGACAACACCAAAGGACCTCGATCTGCCCTAGAAGCCAGACTGAGAGAGACTGAGGTAAGGGAAGAGTGATGGAATTCGGAGGTGGCTCTTACTGCTGCCATTGTCACAGCAGTTATTGCTGTGAGCTCAGGAGTTTTTCATTAGGAAATTGTCAGCTGCCCCTGCTTGTTGGAGCATGGGGCCTGTGTGGATGGGTTCATGTCAGTATTCTTTTTAAATTTTCTGTTTGCAAATTGTTTACAGATGTAGAAAAAGAGGATGGCAATTTGCTATCACAGGCTTCCAAGCTTTTCAGATTGATTTGGAACACTTGCAGCAGGTTTGGCAGGTTAAAGTGTTTACACTCTTCTCAAGCCTGGAACAATTTGGTTGCTGCTTGCAATTACCATAGTAATTTGCAGACGAACAGCATATAGTATAAGAAAATCAGATCATGTTAGTGTTGCATCCCCTCCAGGACTCTAGCACTGATAGAAAAAGATTGTGGTGTCCTGATAAATGGGCTGTTTTAGAGTAATTCCTTTGTCCTTTTCCATAACCCTGATGATAATACGGTTTAGAGATCACCTTTATGATCTGTTTAATGAAAAGGTAAAAATTCTCATTTTTTCCTGGTCTTACTTAATCTGTTGTATAACTCTTCTCACAGAGATCCTGTTCCCGATTGTGCCTGCTCTCTTACGGTGATTTCACATTCATTAACTTCAGTTTCATTAGATGTTATCTAGGTCTTGTAATCTCAGAGAAGGAAACACTCCTATTTGTCCCATTTGTACCATTCATGATTGGAAGGAGTGGTGATATTCCTGTTACTAACATTGAAACTATTTTTATACTTTTATTACCTTTACTTCCAAGTAATCTGTTCTTTAATTAAAATGGCAAGATCTTTCCCATTGTTATTTACCCCAGAGTCTCTCCTTTTGTGTGTCTACTTGTATTTGGTCTGTCTCTTCTGAGGTTTAACAAAAAATGTTGCAGGCTTATGTGGATGGTGTTTACAGTGATGTCTTCAGCCTTTTTCCTTAACTGTGGTTTGTTTATTGGAGGATGGTTCTTGCTTCTGGCATAATACAGAGACTGTTCGTGGAGTGATGGATGGTGGCTAGACTTGCATGTCAGTCATAAAAATCTGAAGCGTTT
>WAAG01036814.1:0-22389 GCA_013390105.1 Tichodroma muraria | reverse complement strand
CTTTTTCTTTTTTTCTTTCTTTTCACCACAAACTGCTTTTTCTGATCTTCCAAGCTACCTACATTCCCAAAACACCCTATTTTGAAGCCAAAGTTCTCATCCCTTAATCCTGCCCTCCCTCTCCATACCTGATCCAAGCTGTCTTCACTGAATCATCGCTGAAAGAAGGAAGTTACACATCAAAGAATGGAACAACTAAATCCAACTTCAACAGAGCTCGCTGTCACCTCAGCTCCTGCAGCCTGACAGTCGACACAGGAACCGTTCCACCAGTGCCTGCCTGCACAGCTTCTCTGGACAGGGCAAAGGACTTAGACTCTTCACTTGTAGGCTTTCAAAATTCCAAAATTACAGAAACCAGGTTTTCCTGGCTTGAACAAAAACACAGATAACCCAGTCATGCTACACTGTCAGGCAGTGGGAAACTCAGGCCTCCAAGCACCAAAGACAGCTTGGGCACAGGCCAGGAGGTGTTTCCAGATTTATTCTCATTTGTGTGGGCTCCCCTGAGCAGACACAGGACATGAGCTCCTTCCATTTCATTGCAAAAATGCATCACCCAAAAACCTACAAACATGTAGCAGCACTGAAGCTGTTCCACTGCCAAACAGATCCAGCCAAGACATTTGATTAAATCAGAGAGGAAACCTGTGGGTCGAGAGCTGGAGACCCTTTTCACCAGGCTGATGCAGGCCTGCCAGCCAAAGCCCCATAGCCGTGGTGTGGAGTGCAGGGACAGAAAAAAAGCAGCTGCTGCCCACCCTGCAGCTCCCAACTCTTGTGCTGTCTCTCTCTCCCTGCCGGCCCCAGCACCACAGCAAAGAGCTGAGTGAAAGAAGTGTTAACTTCTTTTTTTAGAAGTGTTTAAAAAAAAAAAAAAAGCGTTTAGAAAAAGCGTTTTAAAAAAGTGTTAACCAACTGAAAAATGACCTGGCGAAAAGCATTACTTCTCAGACAGATAAATCCAGTCCATCCAGTAACAGCTCCTGTAAGCCACTTGTCAGGTCAGGTTCCATTCTTAATCAGCCCCCGGGGCAAGTTAGGACTCTTCTACTTGGTGGCAAATAATTGCAAGTGATTGTCACCGTTTAGTTTTTTTTTCTCTTGCTGTTCGTTTTCTCTTGCCCAGTTTATTGGTCGCCCATCTCAGCTGGGGTTGCCGTGAGTCAAGGAGCTTGGTGGCATTATGGTGTTTTTGGCTGGAGAAGGCTCTTCCCAGATAACTGCTTCCCCACAGCCTGACCTCAGGGCACACAGACGTAGGCAGAGCGATGCAACCAACAGAATCCAGCCACGACAAGGCTGGGGTGGTGAAGGTGCAGACAGGGCATTTGCCTTTGCATGGCTGGGGGCACACAGGGCTATTGGGACTATTGAGAGGCTGCCTTTGCTTTGGCTGCCTGATAAACTCTGAGATAACTGTCAGATTTCTTTCTCCCTCATTTCTCCAATTGTGCTCCCTTCAGTCAGAACTGCCAAAGACGTGCTGTCATGAATCAGCTAGATGGGACCTCCCTGTCCTTGCAGATGTCCTGACACCTCTCCCCACCATGGTGTCACCCGCCGGTTACACAAGCCGGGATACCCCTCCCTCCCCATTCCTTCCCCTCACCTACAGCAAACACCCCCTTGTTTCCTTTCTGTTTTGATGATTTATCGAACTGCTGTGGCAAAGCAGAGGCAGATCTCCAACACCTCCTCCCCAGGCATGTGGATAACAAAGACAGCAGCAGGGATAAGACACAGCCTCCTCAGCCCCTGCGAGCAGCTGCTTCCATCTACAGAGGATACAGATTACCAGACACAAAGTACTCCACAGTATGGTTCACAAGGAGTTACAAAAGGCTTTTAAGTTACCAACTGTTCTCTTTCCCACTTATTTGGCAGTGGACACTATAAATCCATGGTACGCTGTAGGCTGCAGCTCTCTGAGGATGGGGTCATCTGCTTGCCCCGCTGGGCACAGAGCCCAGTGCTTTACGCACAGCCATCCCCATCCCTTCCAGGCTCCTCTGCTATTTCGAAAAAGAATTTAAAAACACCATATAAGTGAGAGGAATCACCAGCCTCTTAAAGACAAAGTAAACAATCAGAGAGAAAAAGAGTTTGTAAGTGGGTTGGCCAAGAGAAAAGGATGTTTGTTGCACAAATAAAGTGAGAGGGAGCAAGACTTTCCAGCCTGACTGGTGAAGAGATCTGTAAATCAAGACTGGAGCTCCTAGCCACGTATATGAATCAATTAAAGCACTCAATGAATCATTTATTTTCAACACAGGCAATCAGAAACAATGGTTTGATGTTCAATTGATTTCTCATTTGTCTTGCTCCCCTGAGTAATGATGAACAACTCACCACTTACATGGTGCATGTCTCAACCCGACTGCTCCTGGAGCAGCTTCTTCTTCAAGGAATCACACTGGGCACCTGCTCCTACCTGCTGACATTTTGTGCCTCTTGGTCATCATCACCTGCTGATGCGTTTGGCTCCGCTTGTCTCACTCATCTCGTCCCCTATGGTCTTCCCACCACCTTCCTCCCTCTTTCTCTATTAAAAAAAATTAAATAGCAAAGCCGTGTTTCCAACATGCAGCAGTAGAGCCAGATTCTTCACTAGGAAGCATCGGGATTCTACTTCTCAAAAGCTCAGAATATCAAAAACTGCCAGAAAAGCAGCACAGGTCTGCAATGTAAATCAACGTAAAGAAAGAAGGGAGTCTTGAGTATATTTTCTGTTATACACCCTATGCACATACACTTCCTTCGCCCAAAGTGCCTTTAGATAAAGTAGTTTGTGTAGAACTCTGCCTCATATTTTGGACGCCTGATGGGACATTTCACTAGTTAGACGCAGGCGCATCCCAAAAGGAAGGCCTCGGTTCACACGCTGGGCCGTGCTGCAGTCTCAAGCGATGAAGACATCATCCGGCAGCGAGGAGCCCTGCAGTCACACAGCTCACTTTAGGGTGTGCCATTCACATGGCCCCAGCTGGCCATCCTGAAACAAGGCTGTGGCTGTTGACTATTCCTAGCGGATACAAGGCACCTCTGGGAATGGGCCAAGAGGAACACGGGCATAATCCTGTTATGATGAATAAACTGATAAAAACAGGGGAGAAAAAAAAGATTGGGGCACACTGAGCTTTCTCGTCCATGAAAACAAGGTGCCTGCATCCATCTTGCAGAGCTGAGCATGAGCACTGATTTGGGGGCACTGTGAATAAGTTTCCTGGAGGTTCCACAGCACCCACCATGCTCACCCATGTGCTCCTCTGTGGGGAGGGTGGAAGGCAGAGGTGGGAGCTACACTGCCTCCTACGCCTGGCAGGACTGTCGCCTCGGCTTGGTCATTGCTAAATATCAAGGGTATACAACGTGTGCTTCACCTCTGTCTGCCTAGTCACCCTGGAGCATCCCCTTCCCAAAGGATCTGCTCCCTGGCATGAGGCTCTGGGTCTCTTTTTCCCCTCCAGCAAGCCAGGCAACCGACCAAGAGATCCTGCTTCTTTGTCTTTCCCCAGCCTTTTGTAGCCCTTCAAAAATCATTTTTTGGCCATATTTGTGCATAAAGCAGGCCTGAGAGAGCTGTGGGATCATAAACAATTTGTTTCCTCTGTGCTCAGAGCATTTCCAGATACTTTGGCTTTTCAGTCACTTCAGTGGAGAACATTTCAACACCACCCACCCCTCCCCCTTCCATTTATAGCCACAATTCAAAGATTTTAGCTTCTTTGCCCACCTTCTCATCTCTAAAGCTTTCAGAGAGCAGGGACCACCTCAGGGAACCAGTGTTGCCCTTCTAGCCCCCACAGGAGTGAGATGTGGAAAGCAGCAACTACCCTGCACCCCTTCTCATGCACACACACTCTGACTTTTTAAAGAAAAATATCAGCATTTTCAAGATTACCCAACATGCTGCAGGGAAAGCTGTTGAGACACCTTCACAAAGTGTGAGCCTTGTGTCATTTGCTGCACTTGGGCAGCACCACGCACACTGCGCTTATGACTCAAAAGAGCGAGCACAGCAGCTAAGGAAAGTCCTTTCAAAAGGCTCCAGATTCACCTTCACGAAGTGGGCACGTTCAGAGTTCACCAAGCCTGAATTTGATGTTAGCTGCTTGATGTCATCACAATTGCACCTCACCTCCTTAAAACCCTGCAAGCCAGAACAGAGCTGGTATTTACAGAGGCTGTGCAAATCGTGCCCTTGGTTCTCCAGCTCTGGCTTGGGCCATGCTCGGATGCACCCTTCCCCAGCAAAGTAGCTCTCCTGGGAAAAGTAAAGAGCCTTTTACCTGATAGCTTCCATCAACTTTACTTTAGCTTTTAGGTAACTACAAAATCATTGGAGAGTTTCCCAGGTCACGCAGTGCATCCCAGAGGCTTCTTTGTTCTAGTATAGCAGCTCATCCCTTTTACCAACTAAGCAATCGGGCTGCTGTGAGGTGAGCAAATGTTGAAACCAGAAGCTGAACAGAAGAGGAAAACAGCAGGCCAATTTTCACAAGTATTTCAGCTGTGGTGCTTAATACCATTGGATCAACCAGCTGCTGAGAACCACCACATTTATCCTCAGCTGAGATTTTCACAAGGCTTTTCCATGATGCAAGACAACATCAGGCCTGGGGAAAGGAAAATTAATGGATGTGAGCTGGGTGGTGCTGTTTGATGGTCGACAGTGAGGGAGGCCCTTCTGGGATCATTTTCTTCAGTCCTATCAGTGCTTACCCCAATGATTTCATTATCTAACCCGTGCTGTTACGTGTGGTTAGCCACCAACATACACCTAACAGAGTCAAGGAACGGAAAGCAGCTGCCAAAATATCACTTTGGGGATTGTCAGCACTATCCAATTAGCACCAACACGTGGGGATGCCTTGCCCAGGAAGAGGGATGATGGCCAACACTCACAGTTCAAGGAGCAAATATGTGCAGGAGTTGAGCCATGCTGACTGCTCCTTGCTGCAGCCCACTGGCTTCCCATGCATGTTTTGGAGCCAGCAGATGTGGCACCTTGAAACCCCAAGGATCTCTGGGAATAAATATCCTTCACCTTCTGAGATCTAAACTCTGGCTGACAGCAACAGAGGCAAGAAGCAGCTTTGAGCTGCCTCATTACCATAGATGCAAATTCCAAGGTCATCAAATCCACGTCCCCAACCTTTCTTGACCAAAAAAAAAGAGTTGATTTTAAATTTTTGTAAAATTATCAGTCTTTTACAATTTCAAGATGGTTTTAAAAAGTTTACTAATTTTCTGCATTGGTTTTGATTTTAGAAGTCTGTGCATTTAAAATAACTAGTGATTTTCATAGCATTTAAAGATTTGTCTTACAAGAAGAAGCAAAGGGTTATTATTTTTTATATTTGAAATAAGAAAAGACCACTTAAAGCCTGCTCAGCAATCAGCAATTTCTTAGAAATACCAAAAAATCCAATTGAAATGGAAAACTGTCAAAAATTAATTTTTAGAAGAGTCAAAAGCACTTTATTTCAGCTAGAGAAAAACCTGAGTAAATCCTTCAGCTGGGTTTGGCGAGTGAGTTCGAACTGGTATCGCAGTAACTCAGCTCCATGGGCTGGACACAGTGTGCAAAGATTACATCATCAGACTTCACGTTGTGATCACTCAGAACAGGCAATACCACTTGGAGAATCAGAAAAGGACACAAAAACAGTCAATGCAAAGAGAATTGCTTAAAGCTAAGTCCTTTGTAGACCCTGTGCCATACCCTTCCTTCTCGCCCTACAAGTTTTGTTATGGAAGTCACCTCAAATTAATTCTTTGTATATTGCAGTACTTCCTTCCTTCCCTGCGAGAAGGATCTTTGCCCTGTTTGGTCCTGTAACGCTGAATCACATGCCCGATTAGGTCACCTGAAAGCTCTTTGCTGGGATGCCATGTTCCTGGCTCCGGGAGCAAAGTTCCACGTGACTTTGTCCTTATTCCACTCAGCAGGCAATGAGATCATCCTTCTGGTGGCCCAGGAGTTGCTGCAAGTCCTCTCAGGCTGCAGTGATTCATGGGGAGGCTGCTGGAGGTGGCTTTGGTGGAGCATGGCACCCGTGACTCACCGAAGTGCTGGATAAACACGCGCGCTGGCAGGGCGCCGGCTGCAGCAGGGCTGCTCCCTCACAGCAGTCGCCGAGTCCTTTGTCCCTCCGCCCCGCTCCAGCTCCAGAGGGTGCAACTCCTTTGGTTGCCATAGCACAGGACTCTGCAATAACATCAATAAAGGAGAACGACCCGAGATGAGGCCACCTGTTTTATAGTCACCTTGAGGCACTGCAGCAAACGTGTTGTGCTCAGCTGAGAGACGTTTCATTTCCGTAGCACAGAGAACAGGAGCGATCAGGGAGCAGCACAGCTCAGGTCTGCTCAAAAGAAAAATTAAAAAGACTGGGGGAGAAAGGAAAAGAAAGGAAAAAAAGAGTCCTCTTTTCTTAAATGCACCCTTAAAATAGAGAAAATTGTCAACGGTCAAAAAATGGTCAATTGAGAAGCAAGTGGCATAGCTGCCTTTTAATCTGTAGGATAGCTCAAGGTTTCTCATCAGCTTTAGTGGAAGGGGAGAAGGAAACCCAGGAGAAGAGGGGACAGAGCCAGAGTTCCCTTTTTAAAGGATGTCCGTAAATGAGTCATTAGATATTATCACTGTCTCCTTAATTAAGGAATGCTCAACACAGTCCCAAGGGGAAGGGAGAGTGGTATACTGAAAAATACATATTCCTTGCTTAGGGACAGGAGCATCAAGCCAAAGAGCTGCAGGCCAGCTGCAGAAGACAGAGAGGGGAAAGTCATAGGGTTTATCAGCATCCACATTGTCCCCACCAGGGAGAAAGGAACAGAACAGCAAGTACAAGAGATCTGGCCAAAGACAGTCCTGGTGATTTCCAGAAGCATGAGGACTTTAACTGACCAGATAGTGGATGCCTGGTAAAATAACCTTTTAAACACAACTATCACGTATTTCTGAAACAAGTCCCTTTTGTTAGGCACATTTGTAACGTAACAGAGACTGAGCTTGGGTTACCTAGAGTGGTTTTGGGAAACCACCACAGGAAACACAGATCCAACCTCCCAGAGCTTCCACTTAACTTTGCTGTCAAACTTAACTCTGCTGAACAGGTTTCTAAATTGTTCCTGTGGGTCTCCTTGAGGCCAGCAGGCAGGCAGCACCCTGACAGCCAGAGCCACTATCCCATGGCAGCCTCTGACTGCATGGAGCTGGAGGGGGACCAGCCTGAGGCCAAGAGCCAGTGCCTGTGAACAGCAACAATGCCCCCAAAAAAGCCACCACAGACTGCTGAGAACAAGGCTCCCCCATCCCAGCTTGGCAGTGGGAGCACATTGGGACTCCATCTCCCAAGTGTTTCCACACCCCAAGCTGTCCCTGGAGCACAAGCTGTCCCCAGGGCTGCTGTGGACCCTCGGTGGGGGAAATCACAACTCTTTTCCTACGAAGGCTTAATCAAGCAGAAATATGATAATAAGAGCTTGCCAGTTTGGCACACAACATTGTCACAGATCCAGTTACCAGCAATTAGACACTCCACCCCGATTAATTTGTGCTAGAAGTCCTATGACAGTTTTAAACAGAGAGTGTGATTATGTGTTCAAACTATTTACCAAAGGTTGGGGTGATTTCTCTGTCATTTAAAATGTTGTATATTAAGGCTGGACATTTTATTCAGAGATATTTACTGTACTTTAAATGAGACTTATTCAGAGAAGTACTTTCATTAAACAAGAGTTTAAACTCGATCATACAATGGACCTCTGTGATTAGTCACGGACCCCACTGCCAATTCATGCTGAGTTTTCAAGCTACACATTCTTGCAAATCTCTGCTTTATGGTCTTTTTTAATATTGTTGGTTGCTTCTACAATTACAAAACGTCTCCTGCTATATTTCCATATGCCCTTCTCCCACGGGTTGCTTATGCCACATTTCACATTATTTCAGATAGTGTCTTTGTGCAGGGCTGGGGACACCACAACCTCTGGGACCCCATGGCCACAGGGCTGTGCCCAGTGGCCTTGCTCCTCTTCCTGTTGCACAGATGAGGAATAGACCAGGATTTCAGGGATATTCCTCACAATTGTTTAAAGAGCTCCCCTTGCTAACACCCCACCCACAGCCTCTGTGCCATATCTTCAGTTGGCAACTCAACTGTAAATTGTCTTGCAGGGTCTGATTTGGTGGTTATATTGTTCAGTAGATCCAAGTAGTCAGTGAAAATTGGTTACATTCCTACTGCAAAGTACACTCAGAGAGGGCAGGGGTTAAGACTTGGCTTGTGCAATTCATATTCTCCCTACTGCCATCTCCTTTACTGCCTTACTCAATATGAGGTCCTTCAGAGCATGAATTCTGATCTGGGACCATCTCCACTGGGGTATGAACCAGTCTTGTATTTTGCAGAGGCCACTAAAAGCACCATCAGGAGCTGCTAAATGATTCAATCCATGCTCCATCCAGTCGAGTTTCAAGTCTCCGGCAACAGAGCGGATTAAATCCCTCACAGTAACTCAGGCAGTACTTTGCAGCAATGTAAAAATATTCCCTAGATTTCTTGGCTTCCTGGTTAGCTGCTGTTTTGCACACTCCTTACGATTATTTGTACTACTTGGGATAACCACAGCAGCTCTACTGTAAGTGTGAGGGTGCTGGTTTCATTCATAAAGCCACACTGCAAAAAAAACCCCCAAGCATCAGAAGTACCACATTTGTCAGGAGACTTGCTGCTTAACAGTGGATGCATAAAGAGGCATCCCGTCCTGCAGGACAAAAATTAGTCATTGGGAACACTTATTGTAACTTACTGTCCTATTTGGTCCTTAATTCCTTTAAGAAGAGGGTAAGCACACCTCTGTCAAGAAAGGTTGAGCTGTTGAGCTCACAAGGGTCATTCCTTACTTTCCCTCAGATTGATTTTGGCGCTGCCAGCACCTGTCCACATTCATCTGTGCTCGGGTTAAGAGTGCTGGACCAATCCTCAGCCTGGCTAGTGAGCAACTCTCACCTCTCCTCTTTCTTCATCCAGACTGCGAATGTCCACTGTTCCCACAAGCCTTTGCAATTTTCAGTGTTCTTTTTTTACCTCTGGTGTCCCTTAAGCAACAAACTTCTTTCTTGCATTCAGTAGGTTGCCTGCTCCTTTTGAGTTTTCTCTCACATTTCTTGCCAAGCTCCTGTCTCTACTTGCTTTACTGACTTCACATCACCATCAGCCACCTCAGACAGGCTAGCATTAAAAATTGCAATATATTCCCAGCTTTCAAGCCATAGCCTACAGAAGACCAGCATTTTCCTTAGGGTTTTCCCATCTTCAGAACCCTTATTTTAGTAGAAAATCATACTCCTCCCTCTTATAACTACTTTGTGCTAAGAACAACACCCTATAGCCCTCAGCAAAGTGACCTATGCGTGAAGTTAGCTCTTCTTGGAGCAGGAGGCTGGGCTGGGCGACCTCTGCAGATGCCTTCTCAGCTCAATTATTCAATTGCTTAGGCTATAACCTCCTGGGAGGAAAGACTGTCTTAAACAGGATTCTGTTCTCTTTAGAAAGAACACGTGTGAGCACCAAGTACTTGCAGCAATAAGCAGTGCTTATGGTATGAGTATACTATGCGTGTGTCCCAAGTGCTCTCCCTTTCACATAGTGATTTGTTACTTTCAGCAGAAAGAAAACTGCATATATGTTCTTCAAGAGCTATCTTTGGGATTTCATGTGCTCTTATGAAAAGGTTGTTGTCCTTACCCTTATCAGAGAAACCCAAAATATCCTGGAGCCTTAGTCCATACCACAAAAAGCTACGTGCAAATTTAAGAAACAGTAATACAATTATTTTGCTCCGGTGCACAGGGAAGCAGCACCAAACTGACAGCACAAATGCATTTGCTTTCGGTACCAAGACTATGGGTGGGGTTAGAAATCACTTCACCAAATGGCTTTTGAAGCTGTCGTCGACAGTCTTTCATTAAGGCTTTTTAGACGCCGCAAAGCTAAATTAGTCACACCTTTATTTGAACAGACTTTCCTCACCCACCTCTGCAAAATCACCCCATGTGCTCAGATTCTCAGCTCCCTCATAAGCTGCTCGGTGTAGGGGGTGAGCAACTTCGACACAGAAAAGTGTCAAAGATGCACTTGTCAGTAACAGCCTCCCCAGCGACTCGCTTGCAGTAACAATGCAAAGCCGCAAAATACAGAAATGCAAGCCTTAAAAGCCTGAGTCCATTTTGTTCCTCTATTCCCACACCTTACTGGAAGCTGGCAGCAAAAAGTCTCAGTTTGCAGATTTTGCAGACAGACTTTTGGGAAGGACTCACACTGGCAGAAAGAAAGCGATGGAGCAAAACAGCCACTGGAATCAAGAAACAGAGAGAAAGCAGGATGAAGCAAATGGAAGAGTACAGAAAGCCTGACACGTGAAAATAAGATTAAGAGAGGGATGAATTATTAACAGACGATGGAAAATTTAAGGGGAAGATGGAAGATTATAATAGAGGAAACAGAAGTGGGAGGAAGCAGTCATGGGACATACAGGGACAAATACAGCTGTATAAGGGTGGGGAAAAAATCAAAACCACATTTACACCCATTTCTCTTCCTAACAACAGGGATTAAAGATTTGCATAGGGAATACGTCTGAATCAGTTTAAAATGCTGCGTGAGAAACACCAGAAACCAAAATATGAATTTAGCAACGTGTCCTATTTTCAGCACCCAAAACTCTATTTTCACTCCAGACTCCAGAAGTTCTCAGGCCATTGCTTTCTGCAGTGATTCAGGGGAGTCAGGCACAGGGCAGTCCTGGTTTCCTCTGAACACTGGTTTAAACCTAGAGTTGCCAGAAACAGCAGACAGAAAGGGACCTGTAAGGGTTCCAAACACTTGTCTTCACTTGTGACTATTTGTTGTTGTCACTTTCTTCCTTATGCACTTTTCCCTACAAAGCACACCAGTTACTGGGCTTCAGTAATTCCTAACACCAACTGAGCACATATCCACCTTAGATATATATTTACTTCCTTCCCACAACTTGTGCTAGCCCACCTGAAAGACGTAAAATCTTACGCTTTTGAAGAAACTACCAAAAGTGCACATAGAGAGTCAATTAATCTGTTTCCCCAAACCTACAGGAAAGGACCATGAGGAGCAAGAACCAGGGAAGTGAAAGTGATAGTAGATTTGTATCCCTCAGCCTTGCTTTACTGCTCTCTCTTGAAGGCCATCTTTTTACTTCTAATGACAAAGAAATGGAAGAATAAAAGGAAATAAAATTAATCGTAAACAATTATTTAGAAGAGGAATCAAGTATTTTCTAGCCAGCTCCTCTTGGGTGCCCAAATGAACATTGTCTGGGTTCAGTTGCTAGGGTTTGTTTTCAGAGAAGAGGAAACAATCACTGGGATGTACTCTGGAGCTAAACAGAGTTCTTGCTTTTATGCTTATTTTGCTGCTGGATCACTGCAGCCACTGAAGATATCCGCTGCCCCTGCACAGCAGAGAGCTTATTTGAAGCTAACAGCTCTATCTATGAGTCAAAGTCCTATTGTTTAAAAAAGACAAAACCCAAAGTAGTAGAGGTTATATCTTTGCTCCACTTGACCCACGAGGAAGCATCAAAGTTTCTTGCTTTTTTCCCCTCCCCTTCCCAGCAAGTAGGGATAGAATAGGAAAAACAAGGAGCTATTGTTCAGACCTGATCAAAAGCAGAAGAGGCACATCCCTGTTCAAAGGGACTCTGTCGGCTTCAGATAGTGTGAACAGTCTCAGAAACTCATGTAGCTCTCTCCCCTCCATGCACACAAGGCCACTTTTGCTGAGCATTTCTCAGCCCCTGTCAACCTCACCCTAAACACCACCACTAAAGCCAACCTGCTCATATCTCCAGTGCTTCAATGCTGAAAGTTAGGACATCAGCAGCTGCAGACTGAGGATTTTTGTTTTCTGTTTTTTGAATCAGGCCAAGTGGCCAGCTGAGGCAATCGATGCCTATCCTGCAACCTCAGCCTCCAGGCTGAAAAGGCATGGAAACCAATTACATGGCAAGGAACAACCTGGCTTGAAACAATTTTCTCTGAGTGGAGGTATTTGATGCTGGTGGTGCCAATCACACGCCTTGCAGCAAGTACCTTCACCTGTCCTTCGCCTCAGTGTCACTTCTTTTAAACTTGCACAGATACTTCCTCAGCTGCCAGTTTTAATAGCATACAAGATTTCCAGAACACATCTTTCAACCAGAAGAACACGACAGAGTTTTTAATATCAGCTTACAAGTCATAAAAAGGTAACGTATTTTTGGCTATTTAGATAGTGACGTGGCTAAAACAAACCCCTTTGTTTCCAGCAGCTGTTAACAATACCTGCAGGGAGCTGTTCCCGAGGCAGTTATCTCTGGCCCTGGCGGCAGGAGGATGTAAACAGCATGTATCAAGTTAATGGAAAACACTGCGCAGCCAGGTCTGAAAGGAGCAGTGTTTCGCTGGGCCTCTCTCACAGCGATTCCGTTCTCCCAGGCAGCGGCGGGCAGGCCGTGCCGGGGCAGGGCAGCCGGGGCTCTGGGCAGTGCCGGCGGAGCAGCGCGGCCGAGCCGGAGGCACGGAGCCCGGGAGGACGCGCAGCGACAGCCCCGGGGCGGGAGCTCGGGGTCGGCGCCCAGGGAGCGCCTCCAGCACGGAGCTGGCTCGGGAAGGGTCAGGCGGGAGCCAGCGTGTGGCTGTCGGCGTCCGTCCACACGGACGGACCCTAAGATTAGAAAGATACTGATGGGTTATTTTGAACGACATAGTCCAGGCTTGTACACTGTGGGAGGTGCGATGGAACCCTTTCTGTCTTTCTTGATAATTTAATGAGCTGTTGTAATGAGGGATACACAGAGCCCCTCATTTGTATGCAGTTCCCACATGAGATGTGAATATTAAATTCCTCCAAGTATGAATCAGCACCTCTTACTCCCACAGCTTCCCTCTATCTCTCAATCTTCACCAGCTCCCCAACTCCAGCTTCCCCTCATAGTCCCCCGGGCTCCCTCACTTCACTGCCACCTCAGCAGCAACCAGAGGAGACTGATGCGCGCTGGTCACAATCAGAGCATCAGCCGCTCAGTAGAACAAAGCAGAAGACAAAGTCTCGGTCCTTTCTTGAAAGCCAATTGCAACCAGGCGAGGGCCGTGCCCTGCTAGCCTTGGGGAAAACTGTATGACATGGGAAATTTAACCTCCAGGGCATCGCTGTCTCTGACACCTGGTAGTTTAAATAATGAATTGGTAATTATAAACCCTTTTGACATAAAAATGAAGTTTTAAAAAACAAACTTTTGAGACACACCTTTTGATGGTGAAGGGCTTTCCCACGTAGATTCCACCAGCAGCCGTCACTCAGCACTGGCAGACAGCAGGTGCTTGCCACTCCAAACGGGGAGAGACACTCACCAAACTAGAAAAGTCAGGGGCTAAACAAGTTTGCAAAAAGCAGCAATTCCGGTCCAGAAACCATTTCCATAGCAGAGAGGAAGAAGTGCTCCCTGAGGACAAGGAGGCTGGCTGGATTTCACTTTTTTTCTGCTGAATAGATGTTCTTTTGTATGCAATAAAGAAGGAAAAATAATGGGAGAATAGGACAAAACTGAAAAATTCACAATTGCAGTGCAAAAGTCACCACCTGCTCCTGCAAAACAGGCTGTTCTGTATTTCCACAGTCCTGCGAGCTGTAGACCAGAATTTCTCAATAAAATGTGCTAAGCTCAAAGGCATGAAGATAGCGACAGATCCAGACTTGTTAGTGCCATGAACATTTGTCTTGGCCACAACATACAGTGTGTACACAAAGTACTGCATCTACTAATGCCTTCCATGTTATACCCAAACCTGTGCAGAAAGTCCCAACCCAGAAATGTTCAGAAACTGAAGTTCAACTGCATGTCTCAATATAAAAACAAACCCAGGATTTCAAACACCACAATTTCTGCTGTAGAGTCCTTCCCACAGTCACCCACCCAGACTCAGTTGCTTGAGATCTCCAGGACCAAAGCCAAGAGCGTAACAGGAAAGGAGAAAGTACAAACCTCATACCCAGTAAATGGGAACTTTATTAAACTACCGAGTTACTCCGAAATGTATAAATGTTCCATTAAATACAGTCAGTTTTCTTTTACACAGATTTATAGAAATTTATTTACATGTTCCAAACACATTTAAATTATTTTTCAAGGCTTGCTACCAATAAAATTTGTTGGTTTCTTTAAAAAAAAAGGGAAAAATTCAATCATCTGCTCTTGCAGATGTACATACATCCACACAGATACAAATAAGGGAGATGCTTTTGTATCTAACTCACAATGGAGGCAGTATCCAAAGAGCTTATCCAAAAAGCAAAATATCTGCTCCTGCAGAAAAGTGGACTCTATAAATTCTCCCTGAGGGACAGACTCAAACAAGAGGCCCTGTACAATACTTTATGGTGTTTGGGCATGATGTCTGCATTAAGATTGGCTGGTGTGTGGGAGGAGCTAAAGGCCTCAAGCCAGATTCAAGCCTCAAAGGCAGCTGTCCCTGATCCAGCCCATGAGAAGCATGTGAGCTCATTCTCACTGAATTATGCTCTCCCAGCATGGAGGGATAGAGCAGACAACAGATCTAGCATTAGTATGTCACTGCCACTTGCCCAAAGAGACTTCCCTTTTGCTTTTTTATTTTATTCTTAAATGAGGCTTCATTCATAAGTGAATAAAAGGCAATTATTTAATAAAATGCTTAGGAAAACAGCACTTTCCTCACCTAAATACATTTCTCTTGGGAAGATGCACAGCATGCTGAATGAGTTTTCCCTCACTCTCTGTATCTTAGTCTGACAGAAGTTAAAATTTGTATCTGCAGGAAAAAAAAGGAGTGTTTTTACTTTGCAAAAAGCTTATCAAATGCTAGTTTAACTCCTTTAGTCTTTAAACATTAAAAACCACATTTGAAGCAACCAAAGAACTCTACAAAAACATTGTCATGCGTAAGCTCTGTGTTTCATGCTAAATATTCTTGTTGACAAGGAGGAGTGGAGAAGGAGGAGGAGTCAGGGAAACTAATGGCTCAGTCAGAGCCATTGCAACATTCAAGTAGTTTGGTAGTATACAAACCAGCGGAAACACGGAATGGTAAGAAAGTGCTCGGCACTACACTGCAGCCTTCAAGAGCTGAACTGCGAACATCCTGATATGTATCATAAATATATGGCACTTCTGGATGACCAAAAGCTGGCAAGTTTGCTTGTGATCAAAACAAGTCAGGAGTAGTCATCATGCCAATGGCCCTTCCAACAGGCACAGCCTCCAGCTGTGCTATCCAATGCAGCACCAGCCATATCCACTTGCACATGCAAGACAATGCTGCCACATTCCTGGAGAACAAGCCTCCTGCCCAGCAGAAAGCCCTCCCCAGACACACATACACATTCATAAAACATGCTATAAATTCTTCAGGGAGGTTAAAGACAGCCACAAACAGCAAACGTCTTGTTTTACAATTTTTTGGCCAGCAGTTCCCAGTCTGTCCAATTGCCAGCAATGGACTTTGCAACAGGCAAAAAGAGCTCCCGAATCCAAGGAATTGAAAGCAATGGAAAGCACAATCACCTAAGTTCATTTCAGTACTGTTCCACAGGATTCATTTTGACATCAAATAAGAAACCAACAAGCACAAAGGCTAGAGTCCTAGGAAGAATCTTATGTACACAAAAAAACTGGCCTTAATCCATGTTTTCTGTCACAAAGTGTTTCATCTCATAATTAAAACTTCTTAAAACTTTTTGGCTTTTGGTAACTTTTTTTATCACAAATGCAAAGATTTGCTGTTCTGCTCACATTCCATCACAGTAGCTTTAAATACATTCAAATTCATAAAAAAGGATTTAGACCAGAACACAGCTACTTGCCCTTTTCCAACAGTGTGCCATACTTCAATAAGCACATGATGCCATGTATTGGCAAGTTTACCGTTTTAAGGAATTTCACTACACAGACATCCAGTGCTTGGACAAGCGTTCACATTCCAAGGTTAAAACCCCCTCTCCCTTATTTCAATAATGGCTTCAATATTTTACCAATTGTGGTTCGATTTGCATCCTTCAGTTTAAGAGATGCCTTTTCCACTGTTCCCTGTTCCTTTGGTGCAGGCTCTGCTTTTGTGCTGACAGCTTCTCCCTGTAGGATGCTTCTTCCAACCACTCTGGCACTACTTGCTCTCTTTAAGGTACTCACGCTGTTCTCCTTTGGATTTGGATCATCAGAGGTCGCCGCTGGCTTCACTTTAGGCAGCCTCTGGGACACAGACCTTGTGATGGGTGGAGGTCTGGATGAGCTGGATAGATCCACTTTTGCACGCTTTGAAGACGAGGCCACTGTATTCCTTGCAAAGTTTGGGACAGCAGGTGGTGCTTTGGGAATACAGACTGTGGCAACCTTGGTGTCATCTGCAGGGATCTGGGGTTTTACACTGGAGCGACACATCTTTGTTTCATCTGTCTTTGATTTGATATTACTCCTAAAGGGTTTAGAGCTTGGCTTCTTGAGAGCAACTCTGTCCCTCTCGAAATGAGCACTGCTTGAGGTGACAGTGCCCCTTCGTAACTTTGGCTCCTCTACTGACATGCTGTGCCTGTAGGGACTTCTTGGCAGAGTGTCTGTCGTGCCTCGAACAGAGCTGCGATGGGACAGCCGACTTTCCACTGTACTGCTTTCACGAAGGGCTGGCTTGGCTTCTGGCTTTTTCATGCTGCTGGGTGCCCTGCTTGACCGAGAAATAGGCACCACTTTCCTCATACTTTCGTTCTCAGAGGCATTCAAAGTTCTCACAGGTCTGGAAGGAGCTGTGTGGCTAGTGCGAGTGCCACTGGATTTTGTGGAGCTTGGAGATCGATCTTTTAGTGAGTTTGTCTTTGGTCCTATTAGATCTTTATTTTTTATGGGTTTTTCTTTAGGAAGGGTGTGCTTGCTATCGGCATCATCCTTGTCATCAACAGAAACGTGAAGAGACAGGTCCTTGTCAGAGGTGGAATTCAGGTTTGAGAAGAAAGATCTGGCCTTGTGTTGAGCATCACTGCCAGAAGAGCATGCTTTGCCAGCCTCACTTCTTATTTCATTGCCTGCTGATTTAAAATCATTTCCCTCCTCAGAGTCCAATGTCAAAGAACAATCAGTTGTGGTATCTGACATGTAGCACACTGGCCCATCTTCCCTACTTCCTGAAATACTTGTATCCATAGACATAGGGCTGCTGCTGCTGGGCTCTAAAGCTTCATTCTTGCAACCCACTGCCTTGGCTTGATGGTCGTGGGCCTCTCTGGAACTTCTGCAAGCTGGAGGCAGCTCATCATCGGCAGTGCTCACAGAGTGAAAGCTTAGATCATCTAGAGTCTCCAGGTCTGTCCCACCAGCATCCTCTAAATATATTAAAGGTGCATCTTCTGCAGGCTTTGCTCCTTGAACATCAAACTTACGTAACCCTTTAACAAGTTCACGCTCCTCAATTGCAAGGGCCAGGGCATTTATATCTGTGGACTCCTCGCAGGACACGTTGGAAGTGTGCAAGTTGTAGTCGGTGCTCCTCTGTGAGTAATGGGCACCAGGACCGGCTGAGCCACTGACGTGATTGGGCTGAGCTGGAGGCACCTGCACGGGGCCACCACTTTTCACTTCCATTTCAGACTGTTGGTGTAAGTGCAAGGTATTTAAGTTGGGATCTTTTGTTTCCTTGGATTCCGTCCAGGCTACGTTTGGTCTTGCTTGTCGGGTGTTTGCACGGGGAAGGCTGTTAAACTTGTTTGGATCCTCATCTTTTGAGATTTCCAGGAAACTCTGCAACTCCCTGTCTGCAGTCATCCCCAAAGAAAGTCGAGAGCGTCTGGAATTTGTGTTTCTGTACAAAGGGCTTTGAGGCCTCTGCTGCAAGAAGGGAAGAAATTCTCCAAGTCCGTTTTTAGCCAACATCTCTACATCATTTTCACTGCTGCTCCGCCCGAAGCTCCCAAGCTCTCCAGCTGCCCAGGATCGACGCTTCTCCTCCAGCTCCTTTCGCCTTTGCAGACTATGAAGCTCCTGGATCTCTCGTTCCCTATTCTCCTGAAGGAGGAAAATCACAAATACATGTCTCAGAGGACAGTGTTCTATGCATAATAAGAAGACACACTCCTTCCTCTTTCCCTTTATTTCTTCCCATCGAAGTTAGCTCCTACTGCTAATCACGCACTCCCCACCTCCAATACATACACACACATGAAACTACCGTGGCAATCACAGCTTGCAACCATTAACCCTATGGAGAGCAGCTCCCCACATAACTAATGGGACAACACATCCATCCGGTCAGCGTATGCAAAAAAAATGCACCAGACCTTGCAAAGACCAACAAATTGACCCATCAAACCAAAGCATATGTCACATCTGGGAATTACACAACATGCTGAGTTGGAAGGGACCTACAGGGATCACTGAATTCAATCCCTGGCCCTGGACAGGACCTTCCCCCAGAGTCACACCCTGTGCCTGAGAGCATTGTCCAAACACTTCTTGAACTCTGTTAGGCTTGGTGCCGTGACCTCTTCCCTGGGGAGCCTGTTCCAGTGCCCAACCACTCTTTGGTCAAGCCAAAGAGTTACAGATGTAAGACGGAGAGCATCAAGTCCTCACTAAGTTTAAAGGTGGCAGTCTTATCAGGTGAGTAAACCTCTACCTAATCTTTACATTCACATTTTAATGCAAACTTGTCTGACCAGCATACAGTCAATGTGGTTTTTCCAACCTACCTTACTACAACTGCAATTGTTTCTCAGTGAGTCCAATTTCTACACAGTGATACTTTCCTCTAACATTACAGACTGAAAAATTAGTGAAAAGGCATTGCTTAGTTGCATATGAAAGCAAATAGAAAAGTTAACACAATGCCTCACGATACTTAGACATCAACTGACACCACTCAAGGACCATCAATCAATGTCTCACTCCAGTTTTGGATCTCATAATCACTGCTGGTTTCAAAAACTGGCAACGGTAGTATAGAGATTGCCCAGGGTAGGATGGAGATTTTGGCAGCTAAGATGAGGGATTTTGGTTCAGGAAGCCATAGAGGAGGTAGTTTGAATTTGAATGACAACACTGTAAACACCTTTTTACTAAAATAATTAGCAGTGATTTACTGTGAATATCAGCATTTTAACTGTTACCTCTAGGCTTCAGATTTAATCTAACTGCACCTTTGGTTGAACTTTCTGGGTTACTTTCTGAAATGAAGAACTTGGCTTGCTGCAGTCAGTACAGCTGTAGCAAAAGAAAGAAGGAAGAGGCTAGTCTTGACAGAGGATTCAAAACTTACATGATTTTCCAGCATGTTGTTAAATCTGGTCTAATCAATGACACACTGCTTAAAGAAATCACACCTTTATTTGTCTAAAGTTCTGTGTAGTTTAATCTTTCCATTGTTGTGACAACAGAAGAGCTGCACCACAAGAAAAAGTCACCTGAAAGCTTTCAGTAAACAAAAGCCTAATGCTCTGTGATGAATGGACTAATCTACACCTCTTAAAGTGGATTTGAGACTATACTGGGCTCTGAAAGATAGGATGCATTAGAAACCTAAGAAACCTGAACTCTAAGAAAGGAAAAAGAAAAAACTTGCATTTCAGGAAAAATGTTTGACAGGAAGCTTTCTTTCACAGATTTGGAATTACAGAATGAGTTCTTGCCAAATGTTAAAGCTCAACTTTAAATACACCATTGTGAAGAGAAACGGTTAAAAATAGTTGCAGATATTAATACCATATTCCATATTAGAAAAAGAATATTTTAACCTCACCCAGAACACGTTTTAGGAGATTCTACTTAGATGAAAAATCTATTTTAAGCACATAGTTAGACATGTCAAAAAACTGCAAAAAATGTTTAAGCATAGAAATATGTGCACATGGCCATTGTGGTACAAGCCATCACTTTAGACTGTTGGATGTGCTGTTTACACATCACACTCTTTTGTCAGAACTGCCATTTTTATTCTAAATTGTTCTGCTAATTTTGTAGGAACAACGGTCAAGCCACAGTTAGCAAGCAAATCTTCTCAAAATTTGCAAGCAAGAGTCTAATTTGTCATTTTTTAGAGTGTAGCTGCTTACTACAGAGAGAGGACCTCAAAAGTCATAGCTATCCAACAACCACATGTAATACGTGCCTATGAATTAAATCCTCAATCCCCAACACTTGAACATATATGGATGAAGTCACCTCTTGCTAAACTGACTGCAGTAACTATCACCATTTGGTTTTATACATTTGTGCAGCATTCACCCTTGTGTAACTATGTGTTGCCTTGGGGTAGAGGTTAGGTGAACTAATAATGGTACAACAGGCACATTAGCTGAACATCCTGTCAGCTTGCTCCGAATCGAGACTGTTCTCTTCTTTCTGAATGAAAGCTTTCATCCAAAGTGCTGCCAAATTCAGATTGTAAAAGGGCACTGATCCAACTAATTCATGATATTTATAAAGACCTAAGAAATATTTGTAACAATAGACAGACTTTGCTGAACCAAAACTGTAAGCAACGCCAGTACTGCTCCTCCATCTTTGTACATTTCCTGAATTATTTAGGACCAATTCAGGGTACTCGGCGAATGAATGCTCACACTGGGGATAAGGTAGCTTGCTGCTATAGGCCTGCTTCACTTTGTAAGTTTTAACCCACAAAAATCCTTTGAAAGGACAAAGTAGAATACACAGCCCTTACTTTACTCGATAAAGTGCCTCTAGCCATGTAAAGGAAGGCACTGGAGAGCCCGAGCTAGTGCGGATTCAGGCAGGTACATCCAAGGAATGGCGTGCCACACCTCAAGGCCCTTCCAACGATCTAACACTACCAGGCCAAGGCCTGAACACCGAGCCATAGTCAGAAGTCTGTGTTATCTGTCTCACAGCTCAGCTTAGCAGTCATCAACCTCCTCACCAAAAGAGAGGGAGGTGTTCACTTACAAGGAGGCCAAAGAACAACCCAGATGTACCATCCCAGTGGCCTCGCCCGCTTGAAACAGAAGATGCAGGGCTGCTCACAATGGCCATCTCCTACCTGGCTTCTGGCAATGAATGCTTCCAGGAGTGCAGTTTTCTGTAGCCATTTGAGCAAATAGATCAAATGCTACAAGATACAAAATGCCCCTTAAGCAGAAAAAACAACTTAATTCATGTGAGCCAATATCCATTTGAAAAGTGTGCGAATCTCATTCAGCGCTCTTACCTTAACAGCCGTGTTGAATCTTATGCAGAAGTCCCTAAATATTTGGAAACATTCATCCAACTTCATAGTTTCTTTGTCTTCACAGAAAAAGTCAATGAGAGCATTTCCCTCCTTCTGCAATTCTCGTTTCTGGTGTTCAAGCTCCTTTAGATGCCTTACAGCAAACTGTAGCAAAAACCATACACATATGAACCAGACAGAAAAATTAAAGTCACAACAGGTCACGTATATATTAGGAACTTATGAAATTCATGTTCCAACCCAGAAGTTTTTACAGAGCCCAGGAAATTAACATTTTGAAGGAGAACTCGTACTAACAAAAGGAAACATACCCTTTCAGCAAACTGAGTAAGGAAGGTCAGGAAAAATGAATCAATCAAAATGTCCATTCTAGAGATTAGGATGGAAACCAGGATAAAGCTCAAAAGCCCTTGAACAAACTTACAGCTTTAATTTTTAGATGAGTAAAATCAAAGACTGTACTAGAACACTAACAGACCTCCTGGGATCTCCTTAAGAGCTCCTCATTCCTTATTTTCTCATTTCCCCTTCAACCTTCAACTAAGCATAAAGGATTAATTACTCCTCCCCACTTTTAAAAAAACACACGTGAATTGATTCGTGGATATACATCACAAAATCAACTCCTTCCTGAGGTGACCCTAGACCACAATAAAAAAGGTTTTTGTGCTTGAAAGATAAGGAACCACTGAAAATACATATATTTTAAGACATCCAAAAAATGCTCCCATAAACTAGAACATTGAATCGTAAGCGTAGAGCAATACAGACAGGATGGGAGTAGTTTAGTGGAATAAGATTCAGGAGGAAGAGAACAAGGCTGTGATTAGACTTTGAGCAGCAGAGCTGCTTAAAACACTTTGATCAGCTGCCCCTGTCTCCCCTATCTGCATCACCAGCTATTCAATTCTATTCTTGCACAATCCCACAT
This sequence comes from Tichodroma muraria, assembly GCA_013390105.1. Lineage (NCBI taxonomy): Eukaryota > Metazoa > Chordata > Aves > Passeriformes > Sittidae > Tichodroma > Tichodroma muraria. Next base: position 166 of record WAAG01036814.1, on the reverse strand, counting down.
CTGACACCACCTGTAGCTCAAAGTAACCTGAAAAGTTAATTTTTCAGACAAATCTCTAACTCATATACACCTAAATATTTTTCATAACGTAGCACTGGGGTGGGAAAATGCAGCTGGAGGCACTGGTGACCACTCAATCCAAACCTGCTTTCAGCAGTTACTTGTA